>PVIW01013409.1:0-18653 GCA_004026585.1 Noctilio leporinus
GGGGGACAGAGGGGAGCAAAAAGGGGATGAATGTAATACAACAACAATAAAATTAAAAAATAAAATAAAGGTGGGATGTCGAATTAGGAGACTGAATGAGTAATCGAATTACAATGGTAAGATGCACTGAAACCATAAAGGAAGTATTATTTAAGCAAGAGGAAGCAAAACGGAATTGCCAAACAAAAGGATGAATTGAAACCTCGAAGGCCATAAGCCAAAACCTCCAGAAAATCCCAAAACCAAGCAGGGAGGCCCATGGAGGCAGCGCAATATTCAAAGATGGGGCAACAATCTCAGGACAAGAAGACAGCAGGGAGAGATGAACCTGTGGAACTCCCTGTTTCAAAAAATGTAACTTACCCAAGTGGCTTGCTCTTGCAACTGGGGTCCACATAGGACCCCCTCAGTGGAGATCATCCCCCTGTGTAGGGGACCAGTAGGGCAGCCTTGCCAGTGAAGCATGTGGTAAGAAAATGCTGAAGAAGGAGTTGCGAATGTGGTGGGGCTGGCAGGTGGCAATGGTGATGTGGTGGGGTTACAGCCAGGAGAAGCAGCTTATTGACCTCAAGCAGGTCAGAAGAATCATCACAAAGTTCTACCTGTGCCTAAGAAGGCTGAAAAATCTATTAAATGTAGTAAATAGGAAAAAAGCACCCTGTCTGACAAAAACTGCTGTTTTACACAATTGGCCTGGGCTCAGGATTGATCATCTGTCTTTAAGATCAGTGGTGGGAAAGGTGCAGAACTGAACGTTACTTACTTTGGCTGTGTGATTGAGAAATTGGAGGAGTGAGCCAAATTTCACGTCCATTCTCAATGAAAGAGGATGTGATGCAAAGGCCCTGGGTGAGCAAGATTCAGAGGTAAGGTTTGAGGTGTAATGCTGAAGGAGCCTCAAGCCATGTCATTAAGCTGTGTTCAGGGCTGCTCAGCAGCAGGCAGGGCCTGTTGGTGGCTTTGAAAACCCCCATGTATGCAGCCAGTTTGTGAGGCACAACCCTCTGAAGAGATTGGGCCAGGAAAGGATGTGTGCTTTTGTTTCCTAGCAGCAGCCCCCATGGATGGGGGAGAGGGAGGGAAGGAGGGGAAGGGAGGGAATTGGTTGCCTGTTGCCTCCAGGAATTGAACCTGCAAACTTTTGGTGTGCCGATGATGCTTCAACCAATTGAGCCACCTGGACAGGGTCAAATTTCCTCTTTTTGTCAGGATATTAGTTATATTAGATTAGAGCCCGCCATATGATGTTATTTTTACTTAACACCTCTTTAAGGACCTTATCTTCAAATATTACCATGTTCTGGGGTGCTCAGGGTTAGGATTTCAACATATAAAGTTGGGGGGATACAATTCATCCCATAACACCCCCCAAATGTTGAAAGGGGCTGACTTGGGTTCCAAGGACAAGTTCCTTTCTATGTCTGTGACACTCAGAGGGAGGAGTCAGGACAGACAGGAGCTGGTTCTTCTTGGCTTCTTAGGTGGAGAAGACCTGACTTGCTGTGCCCAGGAACCTGCCCACTGCACTGCCACAAAGCTGACACTGGGTGACACATTTCTAAGCAATGCTGGTGGTCCAGGGAAATGGTTGTACACACCTGATAGAACTTTTTTGCCTATGAAGAGTGAGCACTGCTAGGCTAATTATAATTATTTAATGCAGCAAGTCCCTTCAGGTGATGGATCCCAGGGCTGGCTGCTCATGGAATCACTTGGGGAATTTAGAAACAAAAACTGAGGAAATAAAAAAAGATCCATCGCTTCCATCCTAGAGCTATAGAATCAGAATCTCAGCCCTGGGGAATTGATATTTTTCAAGAAACTTCCCCTAAAGCAAGTATAGTAAAATGGTAATGGTAGGATCTAGGTGTGGGAATTCACTGTAAAAAATCTTCCAACTTTTCTGCATGTTCAATTTTTTTGGTAATAAAATGGGAAAAAAAAAAAAAAAAAAAAAGATTCCCCAGTGATTGTGATGTTCAATTAGATTCGAAGACCCAAGGGACATACAACTGAGTTATAAATCTGTTCTTATCATTTTCCTCTATAATTGTACTTGTCACTTTGCATCCTTGCTCTTCATTCATCAAATAAACTGTGAGCTTCAGTACATGCATAGTCCTCTGTTGGGTGCTGAGAATTGAGGGATAAAAAAGCCATCTTCTTAAAAAAAAAAATACCATGAAATACCTATCAGATTGGCAAACTTTAAGAGTATGACCATGACAAGAGTAAGACTGAGACAATGAGAATTTTGGGGCACTGCTGGTAGGACTGCAGGTTGAGTTAATTACTTTAGGAAAATAGTTTGGCATTATCTGAGAAGGTTGAATACCATACCTAAATATGAACAACATGAGGCCCAGGAGATATGTTCAAGAATGTTCACAGCAGGCCCTGGCTGGTGGCAGAGTGGATAAGGCACCATCCTGAGAACCCAAAGGTTGCTGGTTCGATGTCCTAGCCAGGGAACATAACCAGGTTGCAAGCCAGGTCTCTAGCCAGGTCCATAGCTAGAGGCGGGTGAAAGGCAATCATGCACTGATGTCTCTCTCCCTCTCTGCCTCTCTCCCGTCCCCTCTATCTAAAAATAATTCAAAAAAAAAAAAAAAAAAAAAAAAAAAGAATGTTCACAGCAGTATTATCTGTAGTAGTGTGAAACTGGACATGACCAAAATGTCCATCAAAACAGAAAAGATCAACAAAGAGTGGAGAATTTCCATGATAAAATTCTACCAAGAGGTGAAAATAATTGAGCCATTGCTACCTTACGGCAACATGGATGAACCTTACAAACATTATCTTGGGTGAAATACCTACCTCAGAAGGAACTCATATAAATGCATATGTAAATTCCATTTATATAAATGTCAAAGATTTATATAAAGGTAGTACTTATAAAGAAAAATAAGAGCATGAATAACCCATTCAGGGAAGCAGTTACCTCTAGGAGTGCAGGGGTCAAAAGGATTGGGGAGCTTCAAAAATAATTCATTTTACTGTAGTTTTTAAAAAAAATGTCCAAATTGGTGTTAATTTAAAAATAAAAGTGTTACTGAGCAAAGGGGGCTCATTAATGTGGGGCCTTGGTGTATGACCCAACAATTAGCGTTGAGAAAAATAGGTGTTTATTTACAATGTTCCAACCTTAGGGGAGCTGTGAGCACTCCTGCTTAGAGACCTTTTTTCTCATGAAACCCAGCACTTCCCTTGCTTCCCAGAAGGCTGTAAGCCAAAACTGAGCCCAATAGTTCCCCATCCCTTATCTGTCAGCTCTCTCCTTCAGTATCTGGAGTATGTTGTTATCAGCCTCTGTATAATCATCCAGAAAAGCATGTGCTATGTTACACTGGATCTTGGTGAAGTCCAGGAAAGGCACACAGCCTAAAAGAGTGTCCTCTCTGCATGTCTGGAGTTTCAAGAGTCCAGATAGAGTCCAGATCTGCAAGACAGAGTCTTTGGTGGCTTTGGAGTCAGCAGTGCACTATGCTTTCTCCCTGGTCTAGCTCAAATGGCCAAATCCTGACTATAAACTGCATAGCAACTTCTTACATGGCTTCTACAACCTGCTGCTCCATCATGCTCCTCTAACATACTTCTTCTCATGGTAGATGGCAGCCTTTCTTCATTCTTCCAAAACACATGACCCCCTTCCCTATGGTTGACTCCTTTCCTTATGGCTGGCTCCTTTCTTTCTTGCTTTCCCCTTCAGGAAAGGCTCAGCTGTCTCCTTGTCATTGATATGCAAAGTCTGCTAAACAGTATCATCCACCCTTTTACCTGCCCTGATTACCAGCCCGCCATGGATGTGCAAAGTACTTTAAAATCTACACTATCTCCTTCCCCCATCCCTAAAACCATGGGCTGTGAAGAATTTGGGGGATGGCTCCCTGTTACAAAAGGTCAAAGTGAGGGGCAACAAGTGTTTTTTTGATATCCAAAAGTACAGTTGTTTGTGAAGCACTGACTCAGGTAGAAACCCAAATATTGTTCCTATTAGGAGGCAAAGGCAAGGGGTATTTATGAAAAAGGGAAGGGAAAGAATGACATGAATATAAGGAGGAAGGCATTTCTATAAGTGTAGGTAAGCTAACATAGTGATGCCGATTTCATCTTCAGTTTGGTAGTCATAACAACAGTTGTTCAGGATACAGTACTGCTTTAGGACAGGCCAAAAGTTGTTTTGCCCAATTTCAACATTCCACAGGTTTGAAGAGTAAGAAGTGCAAGGTGGACCTCTCAAATGGAAGCTCTGACTCCATTTTAAAGTGGACCTGTTTATACTATTTTTCACACAAGTGATAAATACACATTTGAATGTATAATCTACTTCATCATAAAAACATTTTTTTAAAAGATGTCATCCTAGTTCTAGACACACTTGTAGTTTAGTCGGGTGTGAAGAACGAATAACAGTGTGCCTGAGCCCTGTTTCCTGAGAGGTGGGTGGTGAGGGATCAGAGAAAAGGAAGAGGGGCAATAGACCAGATCAAAGGGAGAGAAGAGCTTTCCCAGGAAAGGGGGAAGGAGAGAGCCATAGGCGTGCGAGAGGAAATCCTGTTCTTGGTATCCAGGCTTCTACTTCTGGACCTCAGCCTGTCCAAGCTCTGAGCTACTGCCTTCATGTTTTCTCTGTATTAACACAACCACCTAGGTACAGACTAGAAACCCACATGATCTTTTCCAAAGGAATGAGACAATACAAACTTAAAAGTCAGGAAATGTGTCAACACAGTATTACTTTATGGTCCCAAACCTGGGATTTCAAAATAATCTGTCTATGTAAGTCAAGTCAGCCCATCCGTGGGGTCATCTTATGAGGACATTTCAGTGGTTCTCTGTGTATAAGGTGATGTTATGCATTTACTACAAACACTGTTAGAAGTTGTCATTGTCAGTAATAGTAAAACCCCAGAAAATAGTGACTGTAACTCTCTTTCCTTGTGATTTTCATGTTGATAGGATGTTTATTATGAAGTTACTTAGCTATGGGTAAAGTAACAGACATCCTGCTTAAGAAATAGTTACAAACAAGAATTGGCCTGAAGGAACTGAAGATTATTTGCTTACACAGGTGAACTCTTCTGTTTCACTTCCAGGATTTGAAACAGCTATCAGCCCACCCTCTGCTGAATAACCCACACCCTCTCCCTCTGCAGATGTACATTTCTATTTAGGTTCATGAATAACTTCTTGATACCCTCTTTTCTAGTGTTTCTAGCACTTTCCATCTTTTTATGCCATGGTTCACCTAAAAAGAACAATAATATTGGTACAACACAATGGAATAAACTCAAAGAGATTCAAAGGCATCAATGAAATTAACTTTATTTTTAAGTATGAAATTATAAGAAAAATAAACTTTTAAAAACAAGAAAAAGTATTAAGAATAAAATTTGTATGAAACTTTCAAATAAAACCTTTTTAAGTTTTTGATTGAGAACCTGACCTTCATTCTATGAATTCACTTTTTTTGTCAGCTTTTATACTTAAAGTGACTCTGAGTAAGACTTCAATAACAATCACTTCAAAGTGCTTAAATGAGGCTCTCTTAACATTTTTTCTAGTTACCATGATTTAAAACTTTGCATGAGCTGGTGATAAACATTTAAAGCCACTTTCTAACCATTCAAAATTTACACTT
Source organism: Noctilio leporinus (assembly GCA_004026585.1). Taxonomy (NCBI): domain Eukaryota; kingdom Metazoa; phylum Chordata; class Mammalia; order Chiroptera; family Noctilionidae; genus Noctilio; species Noctilio leporinus. Next base: position 5,645 of record PVIW01013409.1, read on the forward strand.
GTTGAAATGCAAATTAAAGCTGCAAAGAAAGATCTCCTTCACATCTGTTAGGATGGCTGATACCAAAAAGGCAAGAGATAACAAATGTGAAAGAACTGTTGTTGGGAAGGCAAACTTGTGTAGACACTATGAAAAACATAATGGAAATTCCTCATGACATTAAAACTACAATATGACTCAGCAATTCCATTTTGGATTTATATCCAAAGGGAGTAAAACCATTATCTCAAAAAGATATCAGCCTCCCTCCCCAAGTTCATGACAGCATTATTCACAATGGCCAAAATATGGAAACAACCTAAGTGTCTGCCAATGAATGGATGGATGAAGAAAGCATGGTGTATGTATACACAACGAACTATTATTTAGCCTTTAAGAAGAAGAAAATCCCACCATTTGCAACAACATGGATGAAATTTGAGTGCAGTATGCTAAATGAAATAAGCCAGAGAAAGACAAATATTGCAATGGTATCATTTACATGTGAAACTTTGGAAAGTCAAAGTCATGGAAAGAAAGGATAGGAAAGTAATTGCCAGGGTTTGAGGGGGTGGGGCAAATATGGAGATGTTGATGAAAGAATACAAAGCTTCAATTATACATACAATGGGTCGTGTATGAGGATCTAATGTTTAACTTAGTGAACACAGTATTATATAACTTAGATTTTCTAAGAGAGTAGAACTTAAATGTTCTCACCAAAAATGAAGAAAAAAAGTAAACATGAAGTGAGAGAAGCAATGAGGAACTTGATGGGGAAATCTTTTTTCTCTTTTGTATTTTTATTGTTTATGCTGTTACAATTGTTTCAATTTCTTTTCCCTTTGCTCTCCTCTGCCCAGTTACCCCCCTACCCTCCAGCAATCCCACCCCCCTCAGTTCATGTTTATGGTTATGAACATAAGTTCTTTGGTTACACCCTTTCTTGCATTATCCTTAACAAAGCCTCTGTCTATTTTGTACCTACCAATTATGCTTCTTAATCCCTGTACCATTTCCCACTTTGTCCCCTTTCACCCTCCTAGCTGATAACCTGCCAAATGATCCCCATATCTATGATTCTGTTCCTCTTCTGGTTGTTTGCTTAGTTTATTTTTATTTTTATTTTTTTAGTCTGTTGTTGATAGTTGTGAATTTATTGTCATTTTAATATTCATAATTTTGATCTTTTTCTTAAGTAACACCTGTTAATGTTTCATGTAATAATGGCTTGTGATGATGAACTTCTTTAGCTTTTCCTTGTCTGGGAAGCACTTTATCTGTCCTTCCATTCTAAATGATAGCTTTGCTGGATAGAGTAATCTTGGTTGTAGGTCCTTGCTTTTCTTCACTTTGAATACTTCTTGCCAGTCTCTTCTTGCCTGAAAAGTTTCTTCTGAGAAATCAGCTAATACTCTTATAGGAACCTCTTTGTAGGGAACTTCCTTCTTTTCTCTTGCTGCTTTTAAGATTCTCTCTTTATCTTTAACTTTTGGCATTTTAATTATGATGTGTCTTGATGTGGTCCTCTTTGGATCTAGCTTGTTTAGGACACTTTGTGCTTCCTGGACTTGTATTGCTATTTCCTTCCCCAAATTGGAGAGATTTTTTTTTTCATTATTTATTTAAGTTTTTAATTTCTTGCTCTTCCTCTTCTCCTTCTGGCACCCCTATGATTCAAATGTTGGCACACTTAAAATTGTCCCAGAAGTTCCTAAGCCTCTCCTCATTTTTTCTAATTCTTGTTTCTTCATTCTGTACTGATTGACTATTTCTTCCTTATGTTCTAAATCATTTATTTGAACCCCACTTTCCTTCCCTTCACTGTTTGTTTCATGTAGATTTTCTTTCATTTCATTTAGCATAGCCTTTGCTTCTTCCCTTCAGCATCTGCAATACTTAAGCGTGTCTGCGAAGTCTGTGAGCATTTTTATCACCAACATTTTAAACTATGCATCTGTTAGGTTGGCTATTTCTTCACCACTTAGTTCTACCACTGAAACCTTGGTCTGTTTCCTCATTTGGGCCATACTTCTCTGTCTCCTCAACTTGATAGGTTCCTGTGTTTGCCTCTATGTACAGTTGTTGCACCTGTTAGTTGTAAAGGGCAGAGCTATAGGTATTTGTTAGTGTGTGGTGATCTGTTTCACCACATTGTGGAGCTGTATGTGGGGGAGGGGTCAGAGAGAGAACAATTCCTCCTTCCCAGCATTTGCCCCTTTTCCACCAACCAAATAGACTCTGCTGAGAGATGGGCAGTTTCCTCTGTTGCCTCAACTCCACTGGTTCTCAGTCAGTCACCTTTGCTGGTGCTGCTGCCACTGCCACTGGTGCCGCCATACCCTGACCTTTGCGCCTAGGCTCCACCCCTCCTACCTGTCGGAATGAGTATTTCTTTGTTGGACCTCCCTTCATTTCAATTTCCTGGATCTCTCTTTTTTTTTTTTTGGCTGATGGGGAAATCTTTTCACAATGTATATGTACATCAAATCATCATGATGTACGCTTTAAAATTTACAATTTCGTCAGCAGTACCTCAATAAAGTTGAAAAACATAATTTACACTTGTTGAAATTATATTAAAAGAATCCAACATATTCTTTGTTAAATGAGTTTCCCTTTCTTGCTTTGATAAATGTCATATTGAAATGCCTTATGATAATACAAATGTATTTCTAGTTTTTCATGTGTATTTGTTTCTTAGGGCTATCATAATAAAGTGCCACACAGAAGGTAGCTTAAAATAACAGAAATGCATTTTCTCACAGTGCTAGAGGTTGGAAGTCCAAAATCAGGGTATTGGCAAGGTTGGTTCCTTCTGAGGGATCTGAGGGAGAGTCTGCTCCAGGCCTCTCCCAACCTCTGGTGGTGGCTGGCAATCCTTGGTGTCCCTTGGCTTGTAGCTGCATCACTCCCATTTCTGCCCCCATCTTCACTTGGTGTTCTCCCTCTTTGCCTCTGTGTCTCCTGCCTTCTTATACATATAAGACACCATATGGGATCAGGAGCCCACCCTACTCCAGTATGACCTCATCTTAACTAACTACATACATAAGCAGAGGTCCTACTTCCAAATGTCATATTCTGATGTACTGAGGGTTAAGACTTAGATGTATCTTTTTAGGGAAACACAATTCAATCCATAACATTATGACATGTTTTTCAAAGCAAGTACTTCAAAATAATGAGGAAGCTCTCATTTGCAGAGTATGAACACATGGTTAGAGTAGTCACCCTGAGCCCACTTAGACATCATTAAAATAGTGCACCAGTTGCAAAAAGGAGACACATACCATATCTGATATCTGTGAAGCCTGAGATTTGAGATTCTTGGAGTCTGTTTTCTGCCTCTTGCCTTCAACACCAAGCAGCTACACTTTGAGCCCCTGAAACATGACCTCCCCCAGCTGACTCATGAGCCTTATTCACCGCATGCGTTGCAGCTGGACACTGCTGCAGGGCACCCCAAGGCTGCACTGCACTGTCACCATGGAGCAGCAGGTGCTGGGGGCCTGTGGGAGCACAGTGGTCTGACCCCACTCTGCTCCATTCTCTGAGTTCCTGCTACAGCTGCTTTGTGGCTAGAGACTACCCTGGGGCTCCAGACTCCTCACTGAGCAGGGCTGCCTCAGGACTGATGGACTGCTTGATGCTCCTTGGCTGCACGCTCTCACATAACTGCAGCATCTGGTGGCGAAGTTCTGTTCTTCTTCCTTCTGTACTCTTCCTTCTCTGTTCCTGTTCAACTTCCTTTGTTGGTTCCAGTTTTCCACCTTTTCCTGAAAGTTTGGTGTTCCCCAGGGCTCATTGTTGACCTCAGTTCCTCTTGCTGGCTTACTCTTTCACTCCTATAGTTTGGACCTTGAGCCACATGGGCACTTAACTCTCCTCCTCAGTTATTCACCCTGAGCTTCAGGCTATATTATACCTCCATGGTTATGGATGCTTCCCAGGTGCCCCAGATTGAACATGTTTCTGTCCACCTCCTCTGGCTGAGTTCCTTGTCCCTCCCAATTCCCACACCTGCTCCTCTCACTCAATTAGTGACTCTTCCATTCACAAGTTGGCCAGCCAGAAACTAAGCAGCACCTGTGATGGCTCACTTTCTGTTACCCAAAGGAGTTCATCAGGCACCATGTCCACATTCTTTGGTGTGGCTTACAAGAGCTCTGGTGAGCTTGTTTATTTCCTTCCTCTCCAGCCATATCTCCACCCCCCGTTCCCTCTTCCTTAGCCAAGAACAATTATGTGCAGCTTTCTGATTTTCTCCCTCCTGAGAAACGGTTGTGCATTACATTTTCCCTCTGTCTACTTTCTATACCTTCTACCTGTACATACATCCTTTAAGATGCAACTCCAATGTTACTTCAGCAGTACACACAGATGGGATTGGCTCTGCATGAGGGGGTCAGATGGAATTTTGCAGAAAAGGTTTTCTCTTACACATTTTAAATCTCTCAAATATTTTTAACCATTTTGATGTTATCAGTCATTAGCATAATTATTAGTCACCTTGGTGTTAAAGTCTAGAGAAGTGGTTCTCAAAGTAAGATCTCAGCATCAGCATCACCTAAGAATTTGTTAGAAATGCCAATTCTCAGTCCTTCCCACCCGCATCCCCACCTGCTAAATCAGAAGCTGTGGGGATGGGACTTAGCAATCAGTGTTTTAATGTCTTCCAGGTGATTCTGCAGCCTGCTAAAATTTGAAAGCAAATGATTGCATTATGAATTTGGCCTCTGTAGGTAGTTAATGGGACTTCCCCTGATCAAGACCTGCACCTCCTATCTCTTTCCCAGGTATAGCCATTCATCTAACTGATTTCACATATACTGAAATTGGGTTCTTTTTTTTAAAAACTTGTATTTATTATTTTTAGAAAGAAGGGAAGGGAGAGAGGCAGAGAGGGAGAGAGACATCAATGTATAGTTGCCTTTCACCTGCCTCCAGCTGGGGACCTGGCTGGGGACCTGGCTTGCAACCTGGTTACGTGCCCTAGCTGGGAATCAAACCAGCAACCTTTGGGTTCGCAGGCGGGCACCTTATCCACTGTGCTACTAGCCAGGGCTGAGATTGGGTTCTTATCCAGCAGCAAGACGATAGGATGGGACAGAAATTGGTCTCAGTATCAGAAAGGTGGTGTTTATGGCTCAGGATCTTTTTTTTTTTTTTTTTTTTTTTTCTCATTTCACCAGCAGGGATTTCTGTGTCTCAAATTTACTGGCCTAATATTTGATCAATTGCCTTTCCTGACCTCTCATTCAATGGCAAATTGGCCAGCATCATATGGCTGTTTCCCAAGTATTCAAAGCTCAATACCACCAAAGCTGCCTGTATTTTCTCATCTCCAAATTATTCTCATTTGTCAAGTCTTCATCCTACTTATCTTCTTGAAAAGGACTTAAAGACAGATTCCCTAAACAGAGGCTGATTTTAGAGTTATGTCTCACTTCTAGTTATAAGGAAAGTCAAATGGTTTAGTAAAATGGAACAGAGAACACAGGAATAGATCACAGCAAAGATAGGAATTTCAGATCAGTCAGAGGAGGTAATTTAATTCAGTGGGAAATCTAATGATGCTGACCCAAATGAATATCTCCTGGATGAAAATATAGCTGGACCCCTACGTCAAACATTTGCAAAAATAAGTTCAAAATGGAGTATTGTCATTAAAAAAAAAAAAAACAAAACGATAAAAACTATACTACTTAGAAGGCATAAAAACATGACCTAGGGACTGGGGAAAACTTTTAAACAGAGGTAGGAAATTCATAGTCTCTAAGAGGAAAGATATATTTTAACCAAAAAAATGTCAACACTTTTGAAAGATAAAAATATAATAAACTATGTTATTAGACAAATACAAACTTATTAATAACCTATTGAAAGACTGGGAGTAGTGGACAGTGTGGCAAACTGCAGAGCCCTGTCCAGAGGGGACAGCAACTACTTGGCTCAGCAGATGACTTGTTGTCATGCAAGTTATGGGTACAGTGTGGCCAGATGTCTGGTGCTTGAATTTTCTCATAACTCAGATATTTTATAATTTCTCTCTCATCTGTGTACTGGTACTGCAAAGTCAAAATATCACAGTCTTACCACAATATCATTTCTCTCTCTCTCTCTCTCTCTGGCATCGATATCCACCCAAATTTGAGGTTTTATGTATATGTATATTTTTTATTCTTTTTTCTGCCCAGCTCTCTCCCTACCCCCATTCAAGAAGGTACCAACTTGTCTCCATTCCACTTCTCCCACAGTCATTTTTCTCATGTTCATTCACTCCCCTTATTCTCATAGGTACCCTGGCTCCAAGTACTTAAACTATTCTAATAGTCTTCAAATTGGTTTCCTGCTTCCCACCTCACTCATCCCAATCCAACCCCTATTCATGACTAAGTCCCATTCCTAAGGTACAGCTTTTTTCAACCAACTCCTGGGCCAGAAACTTTTGATGCTGCCTCATCATTTATTGAATGAAGGGTGAATACCCAGCTTAGCAGCCAGTACCCATCAATGTCCTCAGCTTTCTCTACTTTGGCTCCTCTTCATTCAATGTGAAGTACCAAGCTGAGGTGTCCTCTGTTCTCTCAGGTGACCTAATTTTCACCTTTGCTCACGCTGTTCCTTTATGTGGAACATCCTGTTGACCACCCCACCTCCACTCCTTGCCACTCAGTTCATGTGTCACTTGCCCCAAGAAGATATCTTCAGATCCCCATTTGAAATAAGCTCTTTTCTCTCTTGTCTCCAACAATACTCGCCTTTCCTAACTCTCTTTTCTCTTCTACACAGGCCATAGTGGAAAGCTGCTATTTTTGATACTGAGTTTCCCTTTGCTCTTTCTTCTGCTTACATCACCTCAGTTTCCTCCTGGTGGATCCCTGCCCTCAACTAAGTGCTTCAGGATAAGCTGACTTTACCCCACACTCCTGCAAAGGCCCTAAGAATGGCCTGGCTAATTGGAGCATCTCACTCCCCTCAGTACAGTGATTGGTTCACTAAGGGCATGTGAGCCAATCAGAGGTAATGAAACACAGTGATACATTCTCTGGGATGACTGAGAGATAATCTTTCTTTACTATTGAGATTCCCTAACTGTAAAAATGACTACCTCTGGAGCTTTCTGAAATACCAACTTCAGTCTGAAAATAAAATAAGACTAATATTGTGGAAGACAGAGTAAACACAAAGAGAAATCAGTTTCTCTTCTGGTTACAGTTTTAGATGCTGATTTTGATTTTATATGGCCTTGTACATTCCCATTTTTGGTTAAATAAGTCAGAAGTGGGCTTTTTGATATTTGAAATCTTAAAAAGTTTGAATAATGTGTTATTAGCTTATAAGTTACTTGAAGATACAGACCATCTTTTTTCTTTTCTGTATATAACTGATCATAAAATATTTTGCTCAAAAACATGCTCAATAAATATTTTTGATTGAATTAATCACTTATTTACACCTCTTGCCAGGACTTTTCTCACTGCTTCTTTCAGTCCAGGAGATATAGCAGAAATTAATTATTGCTGCCTGGGTTTTGCATCATAGCCTGTGAGCTAAAAAAATTTCTTTTAAGACTTTCTGGGGCTTCTTCAACTTCTGAGTGAAGGACAAAGTGTTGGTGCAGACGATGCTAATAGTAGTTTCTCTGAATTGTTAAGCATTGGAAATGTATGTGAATTTCACCTTCTGGTGTCAGCATTGCAGAAAATTATCCTTGTAAGAAAGAAATTTCCTACCTTATATTATTACAATATTATATTATGACAACTCTGCAATGGTTTTCAAAAATTTTGGCTCAAGGATATTTTAACACAGTTATAAAAATCTTAAGTTTTTTACTTTAATTTACTTTTATTGTTGTTGTACTACATTTATCCCATTTTCCACACTGCTCACCCCTGCCCCATCCTTCCCATCTGCCCTCCCACAGTTAATCTCACATGTCATCCATGTCCATAGGTCATCCATGCTAGTTCCTTGACTAAACTGTTTCCCTTCTTTATCTCTTTCTCCCCCTCCCCCTCCCCCTCCCCTCTGTGCACTGAAAATCTGTTCCTTGTATTCATGTCTCTGGTTCTGTTTTGCCTGTTTGTTTGTTTTGTTCACTAGTCTCCTGTATTGGATGAGATTATATGGTATGGTATTTGTCTTGCACTGACTGGCTTATTTCACTAAGCATAATACTCTCCAGTTCCATCCATGTTGTTGCAAAGGATACAAGTTCCTTCTTTCTTTCTGCTGTGTAGTATTCCATTGTGTGAATGTACCAAAGTTTTTTGATCCATTCATCCACTGAAGGGCACTTAGGCTGTTTCCAGCAGTTGGATATTGTAAGCAACACTGCTATGAACATAGGGATAAATAGGTTCTTCCTGTATAATCTTATCAGTGGAATTGCTGGGTCAAAAGGCAGTTCCATTTTTCGTTTTTCTGAAAGAAACTCCATACTGTTTTCCATAGTGGCTGCACCAGCCTGCATTCCCACCTACAATGCATCAGGGTTCCCTTTTCTCCACATCTTTGCCTGCACTTGTTGTTTGTTGATGATTGCCATTCTGACAGGTGTGAGGTGGTATGTCATTGTGGTTTTAATTTGCATCTTTCTGATGGTTAGTGATGTTGATCATTCTTTCATATGCCTTTGTGCCCTTTGTATGTCTTCCTCAGAGAGTTGTCTGCTCAGGTCTTTTGACCATTTTTTAAATTGGGCTGTCTGTCTTCCTGGTGTTGAGTCCCTGGTGCATAAGTTCTTTACTTTGGAGATCAAAGTAAAGATATCATTGGCAAACATGTTTTCCCATACAGTTGGTTCCCTTTTAATTTTGCTGGTGTTTTTTTTTTTTTAGCTGAACAGGAACTTTTCAGTTTGATATTGTCCCATTTATTTATTTGTTTGGTGAAAATATTGCTGCATGGGGTAGCTGAATTTTTACTTACTAGGGCTTTTATGGTATCACAGCTTATGTTTAAGTTTTTTCTTTTTCTTTTTTAAAGATTTTATTTATTATTTTCAGAGAGAGGGGAAGGGAGAGAGGCAGAGAGGGAGAGAAACATCAATGTATGGTTGCCTTTCACCTGCCTCCAGCTGCAGACCTGGCTGGAGATATGGCTTGCAACCTGGTTATGTGCCCTGGTTGGAAATTAAGCCAGTGACTTTTGGATTTGCAGGCCAGTACCTTATCCACTGTGCCACCAGTCAGGGCTTATGTTTAAGTATTTTATCTATCTTGAGTTTATTCTGGTATATGGCCTAAGTTGGTGATCTAGTTTTATTTTTTATATGTCCCTGTCCAGTTCTCCCAACACCACTTGTTAAAGAGGCTGTTTTCACTCCATTTTATATTCCTTTCCCCTTTGTCAAATGTTATTTGGCCATAGAGTCCTGGGTTTATTTCTGGGCTCTCTATTCTGTTCCATTGATCTATATTTCTATGCTTATGCCAGTACCCGACTGTTTTGATTGCAGTGGCCTTGTAGTATAGTTTGATACCAGGTATTGTGATTCCTCTTTGTTCTTCTTTCTCAAGATGGATATGCCTATTCATGGTCATTTTTGGCTCCATATAAATTTTTGAAGTATTTTTTCTAGATCAGTCATTGTCATTGGTATTTTAATTGGGATTGCATTGAACCTGTAGATTGCTTTGGGTAGTATGGATATTTTAATGATGTTAATTCTTCCCATCCATGAACATGGTATGTGCTTCCATTTATTTGTATCTTCTTTGATTTCTTTCTTCAGTGTTCTGTAGTTTTCTGAGTATAAATCTTTTACCTCCTTGGTTAAGTTTATTCCTAAGTACTTTATTTTTCTTGTTGCTAGGATAAATGGGATTTGTTTTCTAGCTTCTATCTCTGATGTTTCATTGTTGGTCTACAAAAATGCCTTCGATTTCTGAATATTGACTTTATATCCAGCTATTTTGTTAAATTTGCTTATTAGGTCAAGGTTGAGTCTATTGGGCTTTGTATGTACACCATTATGTCATCTGTGATTAATGACAGTTTTCCTTCCTCCTTTCCAATTTGGATGCCTTTGATTCCTTTTTCTTGTTTGATCATTATGCTTAGAGCTTCCAAAACAATGTTGAGTGAAGTGGAGAGAGTGAACAGCTTTCTTTTTGTTCCTGATCTTAGGGGGAAAGCTTTTAGTTTTTGTCCATTGAGTGTGATGTTGGTTTCAGGTTTCTCATATATGGCCTTTATTATGTTGAGGTATGCTCTCTCTAGTCCCATTTTGCTGAGCATTTTTGTCATAAATGTTGCTGTACTTTATCAAATGTTTTTTCAGCATCAATTGATATGATCATATGGTTTTTATCTTTTATTTTGTTTATGTGGTGTGTTACATTTATTGATTTGTGAATGTCCCATCCTTGCATCCCAGGGATGAATCCCACTTAATCATGCTGTGTAACCTTTTTAATGTATTGCTGGATCCAGTTTGCCAATATTTTGTTGAGAATTTTAGCATCAACGTTCATCGGAGATATTTGCCTGTAGTTTTTTTTTTTCCTTTGTTGTGTCTTGACCTGGTTTTGGGATTAGAACAATATTGGCCTCATAGAAAGAATTTGGGAGTCTCCCTTCTTCTTGGCTTATTGGAATAGGTTGAGAAGGATAGAAGTTAGCTCTTCCTTAAATGTTTGATAAAATCTGACTAAAGCCATCCAGTCCAGGGCTCTTGTGCACTGGGAGTTGTTTGATTACAGTCTCAATTTCACTAGTTGTTACTGGTCTATTCAGGCTTTCTTCTTCTTCTGGATTCAGCTCTGGTAGATTATACGCTTCCAGAAATTTGTCCTTTTCACCCAGGCTGTCAAATTTCTTGTCATAAAGTTGCTTGTAGTAATTTCTTACAATCCTTTGTATTTCTGAGGTATCAGTTGTGATTTCTCCTTTGTCATTTTTAATTTTGTTTCCCTGGATCCTCTTTTTTTTCTTGATGAGCCTGGCTAAAGGCTTATTGATCTTGTTATCTTTTCAAATAACAAGCTCCTGGATTTATTGATTCTTTGAATTGTAGTTTCAGTCTCTATACCATTTAATTGTGCTCTGATCTTGATTTCCATCCCTCCACTTGCTCCTGGCTTTGTTTGTTGTTTCTCCTCTATTTCTTGTAGCTTTATGGTTAGGTTGTTTGTATAGGCTTCTTCTATCATTTTTAAGTACGCCTGTATTGCTATGAATTTCCCTCTGAGGACTGCCTTCCCTGTGTCTCATAGGTTTTGGGCTGTTGTCTATTCATTTTATTTTGTTTCCAGAAACTTTTTATTACTTCTTTGGTCTCATTGATAACCCAGTCATCATTTAATAGCATGTTATTTAGTTTCCATGAATTAGAATGTTTTTGGTTTTTTCCATTGAGGTTGATTTCTAGTTTCAAGCCATTGTGATCCTAGAAAATGCTTGGTATTATTTAAATTTTCTTGTATTTGTGGAGGCTTGTCTTGTGTCCTACCATGTGGTCTAGCTTTGAGATTGTTCCATGTGCATTTGAAAAGAATGTGTATTTTGCTTCTTTGGGGTGAAAAGTTCTGTATGTTTCAGTAAAGTCCATTTCCTCTAGAGAGTTGTTCAATGCCATAACATTCTTGTTTTTTTCACTTGTGAGATTTGTCCATTGTTGATAATGAAGTATTAAAATCCCTTACTATTAATGTGTTGCTGTTGATATCCTTCTTGAAGTCCTTCAAAATCTTCCTTACATATTTGGGAGCCCCTATGTTGGGAGCATATATGTTTACAAGAGTTATTTTATCTTCTTGCTGGATTGTCCCAAAGTATTTTCTTTGTCTCTTTTTAAAGCTTTCATTGTAAAATCTGTTTTGTTTGAGATAAGTATAGCTACCCCAGCATTTTTTTTCATGTCTATTTGCTTGAAATATATTTTTCCTTCCCTTCACTTTCAGTCTGTCTTGATCTTTTGTTCTGAGGTGGGTGCCTTGAAGACAGCATATGTATGGGACATGTTTTCTTATCCATTCAGCTACTCTTGTCTCTTTTGCTTGGTTCATTTAATCATTTAATCCATTTACATTTAAGGTTATTATTGAGAGGTACTTATCTGTTTTGTACCTGTGTTCTTCTCTGTCTCTCTCTGTTTCTTCATCTTTTTTAATGCAGACTCTTTAGCCTCCATTGCAATGCTGGTTTGGTGGAGATATATTCTTTTAGCCTTCTTTCCTTTGGGAAACTCCTTATTTTACTTTCCATTTTGAATATAAGCCTTGCAGGGTAGAGTATTCTTGGTTACAGGCCTTTTGTTTTGCATTACTTGGGATATTTTTTGCCATTCTCTTCTGGCTTGTAGTGTTTCTGTTGAGAAATCAGCTGATAACCATAATGGAGCCCCCTTGTATATTACTAGCTGTTTCTCTTTTGATTCTTTTAGGATTATCTTCTTGTCTTTGAAATTTGCCATTTTAATTATGATATGTCTTGGAGTGGTTCTGTTTGGGTTCATCTTCACTGGGACCCTCTGTGCTTCCTGAACTTGAGTGATGTTTTCACTCATTGAGTTAAGGAAGTTTTCTATCATTACTTTTCTTTACTTTTTCAAACAGGTTTTCTATCCCCTGTTTCTCTTCTCCTTCTTTTATCCCTATTATACAGATATTATTGTTTCATGTTGTCTTGCAGCTCTCTTAAAACCTCTTCTTTTTTAATCTTGTTCTACTATTTTGGAATATTTTTCTATGTTGTTCTCCAGCTCAGTGATCTAATCCTCTGCTCCCTCTAGCCTGCTGTTGATTCCTTTGACTGTATTCTGCAATTCAGAAATTGTATTCTTCATTTTCTCCTGGCTCTTATTGATAGTTTCTATGTTCTTTTTAATGCTGGTGTAGTTCTCAGTAAGTTCCTTGTAGCTTCCCTGGAGTTATTCTTATTTCCCCTGGAATTGTTTGTAGTTTTCTTTGAGCTCACTAAGCTCATTGAGTTTCTCTATCATAATTATTTTGAATTCCATATCTCATAATTTGCTTGCCTCATTTCATTTAGCAACCTTTTTGGGGATTCCTCCTTT
>PVIW01013410.1:0-27473 GCA_004026585.1 Noctilio leporinus
TCACAGTAGGGCTGATTCTGTGTGTCCGCCCCCAGGTAGGCTGGGCCTTCCACAGCCTGGCTGGGTTTTAGGGCTGCCGATGTTCTGGAGCCTGGCGGAGTTTCCTGCTCAGGACAGCCCCCAGCACTTCTGCAGGTCAGCCCGCAACTTTGCCGGTCCCTGTGACGACTGGCCCCACCCCTGCAGTTCCGGGAGGAGGTCGGGCCTGTCAGTCAACACTGTCTGGGGTCCGCCTACACTGTCCCGCCCTTCCGGGGCGAGCACCACGCCTCCAAGCCAATCAGCTCTCAGCAGAGTCCTTTACGCAGCCTCTGTGATGAGCCCCTCCCAGGCGTGGGCGGTGCGGCCTTTGTCTCCGGCACTGGCTGGTCGCCAGCCACAAGTTCCTGGCTTGCCGGCTCTCCTGCTCGCCGTTTGGATTTTCCCGCGGAGCCTAGGGGCCTGTGTGGTTGTGCCGGGCTGGGCCTCCCCCCTCTCCGGGCCTTCTAGCTGCTGTTTCCCCAGCAGCCCAGCAGCTCCATTTTTCGGCCCTCTTGCCGCCCCTGCTGGTGCACTTCCCGGTCCCCCGCTCCGGCTTCCCGCAGGACTCTTCTCCTCTGCCTCTAGCCCCGGGCGCCGCGAAACCTCCTCTCCCTGTTGCCGGGGTGAGTCTCTCACACAGTCCCTTCCCTGCAAGAGTTCAATTCCGCGTTCCCTACTGCGTTTGCCCTCGCCACCCGTACTTCACTGCTGAGACTTCCAGTCGCCAGGGAGCCTGAAACTGGCCCCAGTCAAACGCGCCCCTCTGGGCAGAGCAGCCCCTGCCCAGAGCCTACCGCGGCCCGCCGGCTGGTCGGTCGGGAATGCCTCACCTACTGTCCTGCTGGCCTCCTCTGCCTCTGGGCTGTGCTCCCCTGTGTCCAGATGCTGCCCGTTCCAATCCCTAGGGTCCTGAAGACGTCTCAAGCTCCTTATCCTGTCCTCTAGCTGCTCTGGTACTCGAGAACACCATCAGCACTGTTTTCTACTCTGTCGCCATCTTCCCTCTCCTTATTCTTTTTACTATGTTTCTCTGTTCTCTTTTTTTTCTCCTCCTACTTCTCATTCTTCTGCTTCCTCTTCTTAAAGCAAGTCATTTAACATATTCTTCTAATACTGGTTTGGTTGTAACAAACTCCTTTAACTTTTTCTTGTCTGCAAAGCTCTTTTTCCTTCAAATTTATATTTATTATAGCCTTGCTGGGTAAAGCAGTGCTGTTTGTAGGTCCCTGCCTTTCATAGCTTTAATATTACATGCCAATCCTTTCTGGACTGAAATGTTTTTGTTGAGCAATCAGATGACAGTGTTATGAGAACTCCCCTGTAGTTAACTATCTTGTGGCTTTTAAAATTCTCTTTGTCTTTAACATCTGTCATTTTATTTATTTATTTTTTCTTTTAATTTTATTGTTGTTGACATCTGTCATTTTAATTATTATGTTTCTTGGCGGGGGCTTCTTTGGGTCCTTGTTTTGGGATTCTGTGATTCCTGGACTTGGGCATCTCTCTTCTTCACCAGATTAGAGATGTTTTTTATCATTATTTCTTCAGATAGGTTCTCAATCCCTTGCTTTATCTCTTATCCTTCTGGTACACCTATGATGTGGATGTTTTATGCTTCATATTGTCCCAAATGTCCCTTAACCTGTCCCCATTTTTAAAATTATTTTTTGGTGCTATGATTGTGTTTTTTTCTACCTTGTCTTCCAAATCACTAATATAGTCCTCTGCTTCATAAAACCTACTACTTATTCCTTATGCTCCCCTCTGTTCATAGTGGTGCTATTACAATAGCCAAGTGCTAGAAACATCTTTAGTGCCCATTAGTAAGTGAGTCTATCAAAAAATGTAGTACAGTGCTAATTTCAGCAGCACATAAACTAAAATTGGAGAAATTTGTGAAGCATTCCATGTTTTTAGAATACACTGGAGGATCAGTAAGACCTGACTCAGCATGGCTCAAGAGCAGAGAGTTGTTCAGAGTGGAAAATTTGGGCCAAACCTCCAGCAAAAAGAGTGGCAGGCTCAGTACTGGGAGGCAAGAGCTGAATGCCTGAGGTTTGCTACAACCAGACAGATCCCCTCACAGACAGGTGAGCCTAATCCCCAGGAGTTTTCTACTAGAAACTCCAAGCACTAGGAGCTAACCTGTTCCTTGGGCCCTGATCTACTAAACCAGCAGAGCAGAGAGAATATAGATAGGTGCAACAACACCCTATGTTCTCTGAATATTCTTATTCAAAAATATATTTAATTGATTATGTTGTTACAGTTGTTCCAATTCCTTTCCACCCAGGACCACCCTTCCTTCCAGCAATCCCATCTCCCTTTGTTCATGTCCATGAGTCGTGCATATAAGTTCTCTGCCTTCACCCTTTCCTATTATTCTTTTTTTTTTTTTTAAGATTTTATTCATTACTTTTTAGAGAGGGGAGGGGGGAGAGGCAGAGAGGGAGAGAGACATCAATGTATGGTTGCCTTTCACCTGCTTCCAGCCATGGATCTGGCTGGAGACCTGGCTTGCAACCTTGTTATGTGCCCTGGCTGGGAATCGAACCAGCGACCTCTGGGATTGCAGGCCAGTGCCTTATCCACTGTGCCACCAGCCGGGGCCACTTTCCTATTATTCTTAAGGTCCACTTGTCTATCTTGTACTCATCAATTACGGTTCCTAATCCCTGTACCATTTCCCCATTTCACCCCCTTTCCCCTCCCAGTTGATAGCCCTCCCAATAATCTCCATACCTAGGATTCTGATTCTATTCTAGCTGTTTCCTTAGTTTGTTTTTGTTTTTATTTTTTATGCTATATTGTTAATAGTGGTGAGATTGTTGGCATTTTGTTCATAGTTTTTATCTTCTTTTTCTTAAATAAGTCTTTTTAACATTTCATATAAGGGCTTGGTGATGATGAACTCCTTTAGCTTTACCTTGTCTGGAAAGCACCTTATCTGCCCTTCTGTTCTAAATGATAGCTTTGCTGGATAGAGTATTCTTGGTTGTTGGTCCTTGATTTTCATCACTGTGAATACTTCTTGCCTGCAAAGTTTCTGTTGAGAAATCAGCTGATAGTCTTCTAGGAACCCCATTATAGGTAACTCTTCTTTTTCTTGCTGCTTTCAAGATTCTCTCTTTGTATTTAACCTTTGGCATTTTAATTATGATGTGTCTTTGTGTAGTCCTTGGGTCTAGCTTGTTTGGGATTATTCTTTCTGGACTTGTACATCTGTTTCCTTCTTTGTTATTTTTTCATATAAGTTTTAAATTTCTTGCTCTTCCTCTTCTCCTTCTGGCACTCCTATGGTTCAGATGTTGGCATGTTTAAATTTGTACCAGAGGTTCCTAAGGCTCTCTGTTTTTTTTTTTTTTTTTTTTTTTCCAATTCTTGTTTCCTCTTTCTGTAGTGGTTGACTCCTTATACTCCAAATTGTTGATTTGAGCCCTGGTTTCCTTCCCTTCACCATTGGTTTAGTGTGTATTTTCCTTCATTTCACTTAATCTAGTCTTCACTTGTTTCCTTCTGAATCTCCCCTACTCAAGCATATCTGTCAAGTCTGTGAGATTTTTTATCACTAGTGTTTTTAATTATATCTGTTAGGTTGGCTGTCTCTGTCACTTAGTTCTTCCACTGGAACTTTGATCTGTTCTCTCTTCTGGGCCATTGTTCTCTGTCTTCTCAACATGACAGGCTCCTGTGTTTGCCTCTGTGTCTTATGTAGAGTTGTCACACCTGTGATGTTATAAGGGATGGAGCCTTAAGCATTCATCAGTGAATGAGAATCACTTCACCAAGCTGTGGCACTGTATGTGGGAGGGGTCTGAGAGGAAGCAATGCTGCTTGCACAGCACTCATCTCTTTTCCAGGCACTTTTTGCACTTCCTGTATGGGATTAGCTCCTGTCCAGCTGTTGCCCTGGCCATTATTCCCAGATTAGATGGGAATCTGTGGACATTCTAGGACCATGGGGGCTCTCTAAACAAGTGGACTCTGCTGAGAGACCATCAGTTTCTTCCACCACACCAAGCCCCACTGGTTTTCACAGCCAGAAGCAATGAGGCTCCCCCTCCCCTACCCCAGTGCTGGAATCATAAGCTGTATGGTCTGGCCTGGCACTGGTACTGGGGTGCTCCCCAGGTGTCCATACATTTTTAATGTGTGACTCCACTTTCTGCTTGCTAGCCATAGCCACTGTCCCACCAACACTATTGCTGCAGTTGTGCAGCCAAACCTCATTCTCTCTACCCTGGCTTTGCCCAACATACCTGTTTGAATGAGTGTTTCTTCTATAAATCTTTGTTTGTTGAACTTCCAAGCAGCTTGACTTTCTGATACTTCTGGTTGTCTCAAGTTTTGAGGTAGATGTATTCCTTCTTAGTTGTGGAGGGAGACACAGCATGTGTCTATCTACACCTTGATTTTGGCTGGAACTCCTGAATATATTTTTAACATTCATATCTTGCCCTTCAAGTTTGGGCCAAATGCATCACTAGGTTCTATATTATAGTTTATTTCAAATCTCATATATTGCTCTTTCTCTTACTCCATTTACCTTCTTCCTTTCTCTTCTTATTTTTTATTTAAATTCTATTTTCTCTCTTGCTATGACCCTTTCTATTCTGCACTTTTACCATTTCTTCCTCCCTTCAGTCTTTCAAAATCACTTGTGGTTGTCATTATTTCACATCCTTTTCCCCATTCTGAAACACCCTTATTCTCTCCCTACCTTTATCAATCTTTGCTCCTTAGTTGCAGATAAGATAGTGGTTGTTCCATTTCTTCAAACTTATTTCTAAATGGTCATTACTTTTGTATTTTAAATCTCAAATTTTACTGTTCCCCTCTCCTACCTCATTTTGTCTTCCTCCTGCCCTTTCTATATTTTGTTTTATTTTATGTTTTCTATAAGTTAAATAATAAGTATATTTAATTTTAGCAGGTGGTATAAGATATATTGGAAAGTCTTTATTACATCCAGTTTTTACTCAGCCTAGCAAAAAAATGTCACAGGTATTGTCACCATATAAAATTACAGTGATGGAAGCAATACCTGTCTCAATGTAGCCACATTAACAATTTCTGTACACATGTACGAAAACAGTGCCTATTTTAATATATATGTGTGTGTGTGTGTGTATAATTTTTGGTTGTTCCTCTGTCTCTGTATCTCTGTCTGTCTCTGACTCTCTAATTTTAAATTTTGGTTTAAACCTAAAACTATACACTTTCCTTCTATTACTCCATTCTTCCTTCTCTACTGCCTTTTTAAAAAATATTTTATTTATTATTTTTAGAGAGAGGGGTAGGGAGAGAGGCAGAGAGGGAGAGAGATATCAGTGTGTGGATTCCTTTCACCTGCCTCTAGCCATGGACCTGGCTAGAGACCTGGCTTGCAACCTGGTTATGTGCCCTGGCTGGGGAATTGAACCAGTGACCTTTGGGTTTGCAGGTCGGCACCTTATCCACTGTGCCAACAGCCAGGGCTTCTTCTGCCTTTTTTAACTTATGATGTAAATTTTACTTTCTTTCTTTGCTTTGTCTCTATTTCCAGCTGTTATATTCCTCCTCACTCTACCCTTAAAAAATCACTTTTCTTTCTGTTAATCACCTCATGTTCATTTTTATTTCTAATAGCTTAATCTCTTTATTTGCAATAGCAAACTTTATTTGCTATTGATAGGGTGGTTATGAGTGCAGTTTATTTTTTGTGGGTGTGGGTTTGTTTCCTGAGCTGTTTGGTTTTGTTCTGGAAACATCTGTTCAATAATATAAAAGAAGTGGTGAGCAGAGTGACTCTCAGTAAGTCAAATGGAGGGAAGGACCCACCAAAAAGTGACACAACAACCAAAACCCAATTACAACCAGACAGCCCACAGAAATGGCATAAAAGGCAGCCCAAGAGCATTGAGCTCAGGAGCTCAAGGTGACTGCACCACTGAGCCCACAGGTCTCCTACCACAAAAGGACTTCCACAAAGATAAGACAAAGCAGACCAATCTAATATGCAGACAAATAATGAGTCACCTAAAATGGGGAGAAAAACAACCCCCCCCATCAAAAGGAAAGAATGAATCCAAAGAAAGACTGCTAAACAAAATGGAAGCAAGCAAACTATCAGCCATTGAGTTAAAAAGTGATGGTGTATAATGAAGCTCAATGAACTCAGTGAGAACTACAAAGAACTCCAGGGAAACTACAAGGAACTTACTGTGAACTACACCAGCATGAAAAAGGAAATAGAAAATATCAATAGGAGCCAGGACCAAATGAAAAGTACAATATCTGAAATAAACAACACAATGGAATGAATTAAAAGCAAGATAGATGTGCAGAGGATCAAACCAGTTAGTTGGAGAACAGGGTAAAAACCATTCCCATTCAGAGCAATAACATGAAAAAAGACTATGAAAGAACAAAGAGGGGTTAAGGGAGCTTCAGGACAACATGAAACATAATAATAATCATATAATAGGGACACCGAAAGAGAAGAAGAGGAGTAAAGGATAGAAAACCTGTTCGAAAAGGTATGACATTTTTCTTGGGAGGTTCCGGCAAGATGGTGGAGGAGTAAGTGGAGCTGCACCAACCTTTTCCCAGGTCGCATCTGGAATTACTTTTTT
Organism: Noctilio leporinus; assembly: GCA_004026585.1. Lineage (NCBI taxonomy): Eukaryota > Metazoa > Chordata > Mammalia > Chiroptera > Noctilionidae > Noctilio > Noctilio leporinus. Next base: position 6,636 of record PVIW01013410.1, read on the forward strand.
GGAGAAAAAGTCAGCTGGAATTACCAACAGAATATCAGCGGAAAGAAACTCTATAACCACAGACAGAACAGAAGAGGACGCTTCATCACAATGTGATTGGTAGGAATTGCGGAAATGCAAGGGGCTGGCTGGGCCCTCACCAGAGGCAGCAGCTGAAGGGATGAAGCTGGGGGCCCCACCTGAGAAGGGTGGGTTCTGGTCCCCCAGCTGGGTGTCCCAGCTACAGAACACGGTGGACAGTAGAGCAACATCCAGCTGAGAAGGGTGGAAAGCCATAGAGTTTTCTGGCCTTAGAGAGCACTGGAGACAGAGAACTGCTAGGGTGACCACAGCGAAAATACATTGGCATCTACCTACCCTGGGCTCCAGCAGAAGGAGGGCAGAGAGGATTGGAGACATGTGGGGAGAATTTGCGGCATTGGCTTGGAGGAGAGAAGTGGGGAGGTGCCTGTGGGGATCCCGGTGATGACTCATTGCCCACACCTTGAGCTGACTGCCCTGAGACAAGCAGCTTCTGCAGGAAGGTCTGCATAGCCCCACCCACTGGGAGCAATCTGCCCTGACCAGTGGTGCCTAACCCTGGTGCCTGATCACAGTTCTTTGATTCACATCTAAATAAACCTCACCTGTCCTGTCCTGCCCTATCTGAGCATAGATAAAATAGTTGGCACCTGAAGAGATATTTCTCACCCAGCAGTGCCTGGGTCTGGTGGCTGAATACAAACTCTCTGACCTACAGCTGGGTCAGTCAGCCTCGCACAGTGGTGGGCAAGCCTGGTGGCTGATCCCAGATTCATTGCTTTGCAACTCAGTCCTTTTGGGTCAGCAGAGCCTGGGCCTGGCGGCTGGTTACAAACTCTCTGACATACAGCTGGGTCAGTCAGCCCTGCACAGTGGAAAGGGAGCCTGGTGGCTGATTGTCGATTCATTGGTTCACAACTGGGTTGGCTTATCCTGCCCAGCAGCCTCTGGGCCTGGCTGTTGATCACAGGTTCATTGGATTACAATTGAACCTTGCTGCCTAGCCCAGTGGCTCCTGAGTCTGGTGGCCGAACAGATTGATTGGATTACAATCGGATCTTTCTGCCTTGCACATTGGTGCCTGAGCCTGGCGGCTGATCACAGATTCATTGATTTCCATCTGAATTTGTCCCACCACGCTGCACCTGAGCTGGTGGCAGATCCACTGGATTACAATCGAACCTCTCTGTCGAGCCAGCAGGGTCTGAGTTTGGAAGTTGATTGATTTACAACTGAATCAGTCTGTCCTGCCAAGCTGCATCAGAGCCTGGTGGTGGATCTCAAACCAATAGGATTACAACTAAATCAATCCATCCAGCCTAGCAGTTCCTTAGCCTGGCAGCTGATAACAGCGAGATTGAACTACATCAAAACCCAAAAATAGGGAGAGAAAGAAACAGTTCATCACCAAAAGGAAAGGAGGAATTCCCAGAAAGAATATAAGTAAAACAGAGGCATGCAAACTATCAGAAATGGAATTCAAAATAATGATGATAGAGATACTGAATGAGCTCAGCCAGCTCAGAGAAAATTACAAACAACTCCAGGGGAACTACAAAGAACTCCAGGGAATCTACAAGGAACTTACTGAGAACTACACCAGCATTAAAAAGGACATAAAAACTATCAGTAAGAGCCAGGAGGAAATGAAGAATACAATTTCTGAATTGAAGAATACAGTAGAATGAATCAACAGCAGGCTAGAGGAAGTGGAGGATCTGATAAGTGAGCAGGAGGACAACAGGGAAAAATATTCCAAGACAATGCAACAGAATAACAAAAGGCTGAACAAGAATCAAGAGGTTTTAAGAAAGCTACAGTACAAAATTAAATGCAACAATATCAGTATCATAAGGATACCAGAAGAAGAAGAGAAACAAGGGATGGAAAACCTGTTCAAAAAAGTCATGATAGAAAATTTCCCTAACATGATGAGTGAAAACATAAATCCAGTTCAGGAAGCACAGAGGATCACAATGAGGATGAATCCAAATAGACCCACTCCAAGACACACTATAATTAAAATGGTAATTTTCAAAGACAAAGAGAGAATCCTAAAAGCATCGAGAGAAACAGCAAATAAGGGGGCTCCAATAAGGTTATCAAATGATTATTCAACAGAAACAATACAAGTCAGAAGAGAATGGCAAACAATATTTCAAGTAATGGGAAACAAAGGCCTGCAACCAAGAATACTCTACCCAGAAAGGCTCTCCATTCAAAATGGAAGGAGAAATAAGGAGTTTCCCAGACAAAAGAAGACTAAAAGAATACAGCTCTACCAAACCAGCATCACAAGAAATGCTAAAGGGTCTGCTTTAAAAAAATGAAGAAACAGAGAGGAACACAGGTAAAAAGGGAGAAAATGGCAGTAGATAAGTATCAACCAATAATAACCTTAAATGTGAATGAATTAAATGCAACAATAAAAAGACATAGGGTAGCTGAATGGAAAGAAAACATGATCCACATATATGCTGTCTTAAAGAGACCCACCTCAGAACAAAAGATCAACACAGATTGAAAGTGAAAGGATGGGAAAACATATATCAAGCAAATGGACATGAAAAAAAGGCAGGAGTAGCAATATTATTTCAGATGAAATAGATTTTATGATGAAGGCCATAAAAAGAGACAAAGAAGGACATTTCATAATATTTAAGGGAACAATCCATCAAGAAGATATATTTCTGGTAAACATATATGCACCCAACATAGGAGCTCCCAAATATATAAGGAAAATCTTAGACGACTCCAAGAAGGATATAGACAGCAGCACACTAATAGTAGGCAATTTTAATACCCCATTATCAACAATGGACAGATCTTCCAAACAAAAATCACCATAAATATTGTGGCATTGAACAACACTCTAGAGGAAATGGACCTAACTGATATATACAGAACCTTTCACCCCAAAGAAGCAAAATACACATTCTTTTCAAATGCACATGGAACATTCTCAAAGATAGACCACATGGTAGGTCACAAGACAAGCCTCCAAAAATACAGGAAAACTGAAATCATACCAAGCATCTTCTCAGATCACAATGGATTGAAACTAGAAACCAACCTGAACGGAAAAAAACCAAAAACACTCTAACTCATGGAGACTGAATAACATGCTTTTAAGTAATAAATGGGTTAACGGTGAGTTCAAAGATGAAATCAAACAGTTCCTGGAAACAACTGACAATGAACACACAACAGCCCCAAACCTCTGGGACACAGCAAAGGCAGTCTTCAGAGGGGAATTCATAGCAACACAGGCCTACCTAAAAAGGATAGAAGAAGCTTATACAAACAACCTAACCATAAAGCTGCAGGAACTACAGGAGCAACAAAAAACAAAGCCCAGACCAAGTAGAAGGAAGGAAATCATCAAGATCAGAGCAGAACTAAATAACTCAGGAATTCAAACTATGATTTGAAGAATCAACAAGTCCAGGAGCTGGTTCTTTGAAAAAATAAACAAAATTGAAAAGTCTTTATCCAGACTCATCAAGAAAAAGAGAGAGAGGACCCAAATAAACAGAATCAGAAATGACACAGGAGAAATCACAACTGATACTTCAGAAATACAAAAGATTGTAAGAAATTACTACAAACTATATGACAAGAAATATGACAACCTGGGTGAAATGGACACATTTCTGGAAATGTATAATCTACCAAAACTGAATCCAGAAGAAGCAGAAAGCCTGAATAGGCCAGTAACAACTAGTGAAATTGAAGAAGTAATCAAAAATCTCCCAAAGCCCAAGAGCCCCAGACCAGATGACTCTTCTGGTGAATTCTACCAAACGTTTAATAAAGAACTAACTCCTATCCTTCTTAACCTATTCCAAAAAATCTAAGAAGAGGGTAGACTCTCAAACTCTTTCTATGAGCCAATATTATTCTAATCCCCAAACCAGGCTAAGACACAACTAAAAAAGAAAACTTTAGATGAATATCTCTGATGAATATAGATGCTAAGATTCTCAACAAAATATTGGCCAATTGGATTCAGCAATACAATACAAAGATCATATACCATGATCAAGTGGGTTTCATCCCAGAGATGCAAGGATGGTACAACATTTGCAAATCAGTAAATGTAATACATCACATCAACAAAATTTAAAACAAAAACCATATGATCATATCAATAGATGCTTAAGAAGTATTTGATAAAGTACAGCAAGCATTTATGATAAAAAAAACATTCAGCAAAATGGGAATAGAGGGAGCACACCTCATCATAATAAAGGCCATATATGAGAAACCTGAAGGCAACATTATACTCAATGGGCAAACGTTAAAAGCTTTCCCCCTAAGATCAAAAACAAGACAAGGCTGTCTACCTTCTCCACTTCTGTTCAACATCATTTTGGAAGTTCTAGCCATAGCTATCAGAGAAAAAAAAGAATCAAAGGTATCCAAATTAGAAAGAAGGAAGTCAACTGTCATTATTTGCAGATGATATGATAGTGTATATAGAAAACCCGATAAACTCCACCAAAAACTTAACCTAATAAGAAAATTTAGCAAAATAACTGGATATAATGTCAATATTTAAAAATCAAAAACACTTTTGTATACCAATAATGAAACATCAGAGATAGAAGCTAGAAAGTAAATCCCATTTATCATAGCAACATGAAAAATAAAGTACTTAGGGGTCAACTTAACCAAGGTGGTAAAAGACCTGTACTCAGAAAACTACAGAACAATGAAGAAAGAAATTAAGGAAGATACAAATAAATGGAAGCATATACCATATTCATGGATGGGAAGAATTAACATCATTCAAATGTCCATACTACCCAAAGCAATCTATAGTTTTTTTGAAATCCCAGTTAAAATACCAATGACACACTTCACAGAGATAGAAAAAATACTTCAAAAATTTATACGGAGCCAAAACCACCCATGAAAAGCCACAGCATCTTGAGAAAGAAGATCAAGGTAGGAGGAATCACAATACCAAACATCAAACTATACTACAAGGCAACTGTAATCGAAACAGTCTGGTACTGGCAAAAGAATAGACAGGTAGATCAATGGAACAGAACAGAGAGCCCAGAAATAAACCCAGGACTCTATGATCAATTAATATTCAACAAAGGGAGAAGGAACATAAAATGGAGTAAAACAGTCTCTTCAACAAGTGGTGTTGGGAGAACTGTACAGGCACATGCAAAAACATAGAACTATACCACCAACTTACACCATACACCAGAATAAACTCAAGATGGGTAAAGGTCTTAAACATAAGCAGTGCCACCATAAAGGTCCTGGAGAAAAATAGAGGCAGTAAAATTTTAGATATCCTAAGCAGAAATATGTTTACTGATACTTCACCATGGGCAAAAGAAATAAAAGAATGAACAAACACATGGGACTATATCAAACTGAACAGTTTCTGTTCAGCTAAAGAAAACACCAGCAAAATTCAAAGGGACCCAACTGCATGGGAAACATATTTGCCAATGATATCTAAGACAAGGGTTCGATATCCAAAAAATATGTAAAGAACTTTTGTGACTCAACACCAGGGATACCAATACTTAATTTAAAAATGGGCAAAGGACCTGAACAAACACCTCTCTGAGGAAGACATGCACAGGGCCCAAAAGCAGAGGAAAGTATGTTCAACATCACTAGTTATCAGAGAGATGCAAATTAAAACCACAATGAGATACCACCTCACACCTGTCAGAATGGCAATCAACAAACAACAAGTGTTGGTGACACTGTGGGGAAAAGGGAACCCTGGTGCACTATTGGTGGGAATGCAGGCTGGTGCAGCCACTATAGAAAACAGTATGGAGTTTCCTTAATAAACTAAAAATGGAACTGCCTTTTGATCCAGCAATTCCACTACTAGGACTATACCCAAAGAATCCTGAAACACCAAGTCATAAGAACCTATGTATCCTTATGTTCAAAGCAGCACTATTTACAGTAGCCAAGTGCTGGAAACAGCCTAAGTGCCCATCAGTGGATGATTGGATCAAAAAACTTTGGTACATTTACACAATGGAATACTATATAGCAGAAAGAAAGAAGGAACTCCTACCCTTTGAAACAACATGGATGGAACTGGAGAGTATTATGCTTAGTGAAATAAGCCAGTCAGTGAAGGGCAAATACCATATGATCTCACCCATTACAGGACAATAATGAACTAACAACAAGCAAAACAGAACCAAATATATGAATACAGTGAATAGGCCTTCAGTGGTCAGGGGGAACGGGGTTGGCAGAGGCAAGGAAGGGAAGCAGTTCAGACAACAACCTAATATAAAGGAATCATGGACATGGACAACAGGTGGGATTGACTTTGTGGGGAATGTGTGGTTGGGGAGGGGGACAGAGGGGAGCAAAAAGGGGATGGATGAAATACAACAACAATAAAATAAAAATTGGTACATTTACACAATGGAATACTACACAGCAGAAAAAAAACAAGGAACCCCTACCCTTTGCAACAACATGGATAGAACTGGAAAGTATTATGCTCAGTGAAATAAGCCAATCAGTTTAAGACAAATACCATCTGATCTCACCCATTACAGGACAGTAATGAACAAAACAAACAAATAACCAAAACAGAACCAGATACATGAATATAATGAACAGGCTTTCAGTCAGGTGATAGGGGGGAGGTGGAGGCAAAGAAGGGAAGCAATTTCATCAAAGAACTCACATGGAAGAACCATGGACATGGACAACAAGTGGATTTGACTTTGGGGGTGATTGGGTGGGTGGGAAAGGGGACAGAGGGGAGAAAAAAGGGAATGGATGTAATACAACAACAATAAAATTAAATTAAAAATATAGAAAGAAAGAAAAAGGTAATGACAAAAAAAAAAACAAACAAACAAAAAAAAACTTCCCTAACTTGATAAGAGAAAAGTACAGGTAGCATAGATAATTGCAATCAAGATGAACTCAAATAGGCCCAGTCCCAGAAACATGATAATTAAAATGATAAATTTCAAAGACAAAAGAGAATCTTATAGGCTGCAAGGAAGAAACAATAATAACATAACAGAAACACTACAACTCAGAAAGGACTGGCAAGAAATATTTCAAGTAATGAAGTGCAAACACCACCTATGAAGACTACTCTACCCAGCAAAGCTCTCATTCAAAATGGAGAGTGAAATAAACAGTTTACCAGGCAAAAGAAGGCTAAGAGAATACATCTCCACCAGACAAGCATTGTAAGACATGGGAAAGGCACTGCTTTAAGAAGATGAAGTAAAAGAATTGGGTGAGGAGAGAGAGACAGAGAGAGAGAGAGAGAGAGAGAGAGAGAGAGAGAGAGAGAGAGAGAGAGAGAGACAGAAAGGGAAAAATTAGCAATGAATAAGTACCTATCAATAGTAAGTTTAAATGTAAATGGATTTAATGCTCCAATTAAAAGACATAGGTTAGCTGAATGGATAAGAATACATAACTGGCATATATGTTGTCTACAAGAGACTCACCTCAGAACGAAATATGTACACAGATTGAAAGTGAAGGGTGGAAAAGATATTCCAAGCAAATGGACATCAAAATAAAAGCTGGGTAGTGATACTTATATCAGACAAAATGGACTTCAAAACAAATGTCATAATTCCCTGGCTGGTGGCACAGTGGATAGGTGCCAGCCTGCAAACCCAAAGGTCACTGGTTTGATTCCCAGCCAGGGCATATAACCAGGTTGCAAGCCAGATCTCCAGCAAGGTCCATAGCTGGAGGCAGGTAAAAGACAGCCATATGTGATGTTTCTCTCTCTGTCTCTCTCCCTTCCTCTCTCTCTAAAAATAATAAATAAAATCTTTTTTAAAATGCCATAAATCCAGACAGAGTACACCTCATAATACTGAAAGTAACAATCCATCAAGAATATATAACCATTGTCAACATATATCCACTCAAAATAGGAGCACCGAAATATATAAGGAAAATCTTGGAGGACTTTAAGAAAGATATAGGCAGTAACACACTTTTAGTAGAGTATTTTAGCAATCTTGTCAATAATGAGTAGATCTTCCAAAAAAAAAAAAAAAGAATCAACAAAGATATTATGACATTGAATGACACTCTAGATCAAATGGACTTAACTGATATTATACGGAACCTTTCACCCTAAAGAAGTAAAATATGCATTATTTTCAAATGCACATAGAATGTATAAAAAAATAGACCACATGGTAGGATACAGAACAAGCCTCAACAGATGCAAAATTGAAACCATAGCAAACATCTCAGATCATAGTGGCTGGAAAATAGAAACCAACTTCAAGGAAAAAACTTAAAAACATTCAAATTCATGGAGACTGAAACAAGCTATTAAACAATGAAAATGTTAATAATGAGCTAATGGAAGAAATTAGAAAGTTTCCCTGAACAAATGATAATGAACACACAGCAGCCCAAAATCTATGGGACACAGCAAAGGCAGCCCCGAGAGTGAAGTTCATAGCAATACAGACATATCTAAGAAAGATTTAAAATTTTTCAAATCAGCAACCTAACCATACATTTACAAGAAGTAGAGAGGAACAACGACAAATCTCAGCCTGAGTTGAAGGAAGGAAATAATCAAGATCAGAGCAGAATTAAATAATAGAGCCTAAAGAACAATTCAAAGGCTCAATAATTTCAGGAGCTGGTTCTTTGAAAAGATAAACAATATTTATAAGCCTTTAACTAGACTTATCAGAGAGAGAGAGAGAGAGAGAGAGAGAGAGAGAGAGAGAGAGAGAGAGAACCCAAATAAATAAAATTAGAAACAAAAGAAGAGAGGAGAGGTTACAACCACTGTCACAAAATACAAAGGATTGTAATAAATTGCTACAAATAACTATCGGACAAGAAATTTGACAACCTGGGCAAAATGGTCAAATTTCTAGACATACATTCTTTTAAAACTGAATCAAGAAGGGGCAGAAATCCTGAATAGATTGATAACAGCTAGTGAAATGGAAGCAGTAATCAAAAAACTCACAGCACACAAAAGCCATGGACCAGGCAGCTTCATTGGTGAGTTTTACCAAACATTTAGGGAAGAGATAACTTCTATATTTCTCAAACTATTTCAAGGGAGAGCAATGGTGGGGGGGATGGCATGAATGTAATATAACAACAATAAATTAACTTTTAAAACTTCAAGAGGAGGTAAGACTCAGAAAATCTTACTATGAGACCATTATCTTAATTCTAAAACCAAGTAAAGATACAAGGAAAGAAATGTACAGGCTGATATCACTGATGAACATATATGCTAAAAACCTCACAAAAAGCCTTGGCTGGTGGTGTAGTAGATAAGGCCCCAGCCTGCAAACCCAAAACCTCACAAAATATTAGTAAGCCAGATCCAGTAATAGATTAAAGAAATCATACCACATGATCAAATGGTATTCATGCCAAGGATTCTAGGATGGTACAATATTCACAAATCAATAAATGTAATACATCACATAAAGTAAAAAACAAAAGTCACATGGTGATATCAGTAGGTGCTGAAAAAACATTTTATTTAGTACAGCACCCATTTATGATAAAAATGCTCAGCAAAGTGGAAATAGAGAGAGCATACATCAACATAATAAACACCATATATAGAAACCTACAGCCAACATCATACTCAATGGGCAAAAACTAAATGCTTTTCCCTGAAGATCAGGAACAAGACAGGTGTTCCTGCATTCACCACTTACATTTGACATAGTTTTGGAAGTTCTAGCCAAAGAGATCAGACAAGAAAAAGGAGTCAAAGCATCCATATTGGAAAGGGGGAAGTAAAACTGTCATTATACGCAGAAGACTTGATAAAGTACGTAAGAAACCCTACAAGCTCCACCAAAAAACCTAACTACTCAACCTAATAAATAATTTTGAAAAACAGCTGGATACTAAGTCAATATTCAGAAATTAAATGCATTTTTGTACATCAATAATGAAATATTAGAAACAGAAATGGGGAAAAATCCCATTTCCTATAGCAACAAGAAAGATAAAGTACCTAGGAATAAACCACAGAGGTAAAATACCTATACTCAGAAAACTACAGGACACTGAGAAAAAAATTTAAGAAAGGCACAAAGAAATGGAAGTATATACTGTGCTCATGGATTGGAAGAATTCACATCATTAAAATGTCCATACTACCAAAAGCAATCTCTAAATTCCATGCCATCTCAATTAAAATACCAATGAGATATTTCACAGACCTAGAACAAATACTTCAAAACTTTATACGGAACCATAAATGACCCCGAATAGCCTCACCAAAGAACAAAGCAGGATGGATCACATTACCTAACACCAAATAATATTATAAGGGTACTGTAATCAAAAGAGCCTGGTACTGGCATAAGAACAGACACATAGATCAATGAAACAGAATAAAGAGCTCAGAAATAAACCCAAGTCTCTATGGCCAATTAATATTTGACAAAGGGGGCAAGAGCATAAAATGGAGTTTAAATAGCCTCTTCAATAAATGGTGTTGGGAAATCTGGCAAAGTATATGCAGGGGAAAAAAGGAACTAGATTACCAATTTACACCATACACCAGAATAAGCTCAGGATGGATAAAAGACAAATATAAGTTGTGACACCATAAAAGGCCTAGAGGAAAACATAGGCAATAAAATTTCAGATATAACATGTAGCAATGTTTTTGCTGGTATATATACTAGGGAAAAAGATATAAAGGAAAGAATAAACAAATGGGACAACATCAGATTAAAACGTTTCTGCATGGCTAAAGAAAACATCAGCATATTAAGAAGTGAACCAACCTTGCAACAAAACATATTTGCCAATGATATCTCAGCCAAGTATTTGATCTCCTAAATACTTAAAGAACACATATGATTCAACACCAGGAAGACAAACAATCAAATTTAAAAATGGGCCAAGGCCCTCACTGTTGTGGTTCTGTGGGTTGAGAACCAGCCTGCAAACCAAAGAGTCACTGTTTTGATTCCCAGTCAGGGCATATACCTGTGTTGCAGGCCAGGTCCCCAGTTGGGTGGTGCATGAGAGGCAACCACACATTGATGTGTCTCTCCCTCTCATTCCTCCTCCATTGTTCCCTCTCTAAAAACAAATATATATATATATATATATATATATATATATATATATATATATATATTTTAATTTACATCTCTCTGATGGATTGAACATTTTTTCATATGCCTGTGGGTTCTCTCTACACTCTCCTTGGAGAAGTGTCCATTCAGGTACTTTGACCATTAAAATATATATATATATATATATATATATATATATATATATATATATATTTATATATATTTATATCCTGGTGAGGATTTAAAGAAAAGCGAATCCTAGTGCATTGTTGATGGGAATGTAGACTGGTGAAGCCACTATGGGAAAAGGTATGAAATGTCCTCAAGAAACTAAAAATAGAGCTGCCTTATGACCCAGTGATTCCACTGCTAGGATTATATCTGAAGAATCCTGAAACACCAATTCAGAAGAACCTATGCACCCCTATGTTCATAGCAGCACTATTTACAATAGCCAAGTGCCCATCAGTGGATGAGTGGATCAAAAAACTGCTACCGTTACATGATGTAGTGCTACACAGCAGAAAGAAGGAACTCCTACCCTTTGTGACAGCATGGATGGAAATGGAGAGTATTATGCTTAGTGGAATAAGCCAAAATGTGAAATACAAATACCATATGATCTAACTTATAAGCAGAACCTTATGAATAAAACCTGGTCTGGCACTATTAATCCAGCCTTGGTGTTTTCTTGCTGAACATAAATAATCTCACGGAACATCAACACGAGGAAAGGTTATTTTGTGACTGTAGTAGACCAAGAAAAACAAGACCACTCCATCATCATGTCTGAACATGGTCAAAATATTAACAGTGTTCAAGCCACAAAAATGAGCAAACACCTGCCATCCTGGCTAGCAAGAGTGACTGTTGCTTTCTTATCTATAGCTGTAGCTTGGGTTAGTCTTTTCCACTTAAAAATAAGATTTATTTAGAAATCCAATTACACCCCAACTCCTGACAACATCCCAGTCCAGAACAAAGCCAGCTAGAGTGACCAACTCAGCCTGGTTTTCCCAGATATTTCCTGGTTTTAGCACCAGAAGTCCCATGTTCCAGTACTTAGTCTTGGGCAAATGGTATGGCTGTTCAATAGCCTGCTTACTTAGACTCTCCCCCAAATCATGTTAAGCAAGCCCAAATCTTATCTTTATATCACCCTCTTATTGAGACATCTTATAAGTTCCCTTGCTTTGCATTCTCTTTTTGCTGCAACAGGTAATAAACCCTATTTTTTCAAATACAGATCTCTTCCTGATAGTCTCTGGTTGGAGGTCATTGACATCAGTAAGAAGTAGAGGCACAACATTGTGCAAAAGCTAGTAAGGTCTAGCTAGCATGGAAGAATGGGACTGAAGAAATGAAGAGGTAGGAGAAACCAGGGAAGAATGAAAAGGTGCTACAGTCTTCAGGAGGCTATAGTGTGGTTTTCTGAAAAAGTGGTTTTTAGGGGTGATAAATGATGAGGTGGTGGAAGGTGAAAGCATGAGCTTTTATTGGAAGGGGAGGAGTTTTTGGCCCACCCTTTGTGCCTGAACCAAAGGAAACACTAATGAAAAGACAGTAAAGATAAACAAAAATAAAATTTTGGCTTATGAAATAGTCAGTAAATCTTTCATGGCCCAGAGGAGTGATTTTAAACTTTTTCATCTCATAGAACATGTAAGCTAATCACTAAAATTCTGCAGCATACCAATTTTTTTGGCTGATCTGACAAAAAATAAGTATAATTTTGATTCATTCACACTGGATAGCTATTGTGTTGGCTGTTCTCTCTCTCTCTCTTTTTTAATCCTCACCCAAGGACATTTTTTTTTTATTGCTTTTAGACAGAGAGGAATGGAGAGAGATAAGAAGAGAGAGGAAGATCTATGTGAGAGAGAAACACCAATTAGTTACCTCCCTTATGCAGCCAGACCAGGTATTGAATGTGCCCAGACTGGGGACCCAACCTGAAACCTAGGTATGTGCCCTGACTGGGAATCAAACTCATAACCTTTTGGTTACAGGATGATGCTCCAACTAGCTGAGCCACACTGGCCATTGTAATTTTTTTTTTTAATTTGACAACCTAAGGAAAAAAGGAAGTCAGTGCCCCTGACTAAATAGTCAGATATTGCATGTTTTAAAAATTCTTGTATACCAGTTGAAAATTGCTGGCTTAGGGGCTAATTGTAGAGTTTTCCATGCTCATTTGCCTATGTTTATCAGCTGCATCACATAATAATTTCTGTATAAGGGAATTTTCTGGTAAAAAAGAACAGCAATGTCACACTAATGGATAGGTGTTATAAGTACAATACACTAAACTTACAATTTTAATTCTTTGGGGTTGAGATCATTCAGTGTTAAATATCAATATTAATTAAATAAAATAAAGGCCACAGAACTTCAGTGCCTGACATATAGTAAATGGTAATAAATACTAATAACTACTGCAATTACTATCATTATACTATTTTTACAATGTGCTTATTTTAAAACAGGGGCAATGCCATAGTTATAAAAAATGTTTTTGATCGCATATGTTGGAGGTATATATTGAATGATAAATGTAACTTTCTTGTTTTTTAAACTTGACTCAGGGGCATATATTCAAATGACTGTGTGCAAATCTTTTGGTAAGATTTACTTGTAAGTGACCTTTGGTAAATCTTTTAAATTCAGTGACCAAGTACCTACATTCCACTAGATGTTGGGTCCTTCTGCATGTTGCAGAGCAAGTTTTGAAAACAGGATTACCATTTAGTTTCATACTGTTTATACCTTAAAAAGAGCCTAGGAGAGAAGAAGCAGAATATAATTGTCCACGTAAAAGGAAACTTAGAGTACTCAGAATCTAGAATTTGCAACATAAAGGAAATAGCTTCCTAAGAACAGAATAATTTCTAATTTTCATCAGAAAATGGCCTCATTTACTTCTACAAAGATAAAAGTCACTTATATACATACAAGAACACACAAGGGATACTTATGAAGTGCTCTTTAATATAAAGTGAATGCCTGAATTCTGGAAATGTCTAGGATATGTTGCAAAGGGTAGCAAGTGGAGTTTTGTACAGTTACAATAATTTTGTACTGTAGAAAGACTATCTCACTTGGTTTTTCAATACCCAGAGAAACAAGCAGCCTATTTTTAAACATTAGCAATAAATTGCCATTATTATATGTGTACAACCTGGAATGTTCCAATTACTTTACTATTCTTAACACAAATTTGATTTTCTCTTTTATAATGCTAATACCTGTTTAATTTAATTTACATTATTTTTTTTTCATAGGTCAAACTTGACAATGATAACACCACTTATTCTGACATTGTTTTCTGTCAACTATTCTCTTGCTTGATATTATTACCATTTTTGAGGGGCACCAAGTCTGAGGGAAAAATTACCCATACCTACCATAGCATAGAAAACTTAGGTCAGAATTCTACCTCATCAGTGGTATAAAAATCATGTATTTGGAATGTGGCTTTTTTACAAAAGAAAATAAAACTAGTAATTCTGAGGAGTAAATCTGTTTATAAAAGTAGTAAATTGATGATTATATTTACTTAAGAAGCTATAAGTAAACATTTCTAAGGGAAACCTTTACTTTTGATGTGAATTAAACATTATTATTGTATTTTGCCATATCCTTTTCAATGTATAATGTTTCTCACACAGTACTTTCATATGTATTATTTCCACAAACAGATCCAAGTCTCCCATAAAGCAGATAGTCAAATTCTCATTTATGTAAACATTTTGCACACTTACAATATGCTATTGTTTAATTATAAGTCCATTTTGCAGCTATAGTATATATGAATATATACAGCTTGTTTGCATGAGAAAATGAATAAAACTGAAAGTACAAATTAACAATGAAATAAAGCTATTTTTCTTTAATGTTTAGAAGTAAAAGCCAATATTATTAAAACACAATTATATAATACACACTGAGAAAATTAATACAGCTAAGAAATCATGAAAGAAAATACAACCACTTCATAAATTTCTTTTGCCCTTGGACTAAATTAGTTATAAATGTCAAATAATAGTAAATTAATTCCAAATAGTACCAGGCAATACAATTTAAAGCAAAATTATTGTACACCCTCATTGCATGATCCTTGAGTAATTTTAGATGGAAATACCATTTTAAGGTAAACAAAGACATTAATTCTTTTGGGGAATCTATGTGCTATTACTTACCAAAATTTGCCATCTGTATCGTCTGGTTGCCAGTCTCTGGAATGTTGTAAATCACAACAGCATCAGCATTTTTTCTGCCTGCTGTTTGAATCTTTTCTGAAAATGTACAATTACCTCTTTCTATCAGTGCAATCCAGGGTTTCTCGGTATTAGTAAACTCAGTGTTGTAGTCACAAGCTTGGTAGTTATTGTTCTTAGGGATGCCCACGACCCCCAAAGCATTAGCCACTGGTGAGGCTAACCCATAAACGCCGCATTCACATGTCTCTGTTGTAGTGTAGTTGCTGGTTTCATTGTAATAATTCACAGTCACATAGGCATTCGTTGGAAAAGATCCTGTGATTTTAAATAAAAAGGCAAAAATTATAAGCAACCAAAAACAGCTAGACTTACTCTCCTGGTTCATTGCTCGTTCATTTTTCATTGCTTGTTCATTTGAGCATAAAATTTAAGATGTCTGCTGATATTTCCAACTGTCAGTCACCATTTGTCCACTCAGGTCCCTTCTAAGAAGTTTGAAATTTCAGTTGCAAGCAGGTAACTGATCCCACCTCAAGCAACATAAGCTCTGAATACATCAGCTCTATTTCACTTTAGTTACCTACATTTGCTTTGGCCTCCCCTCCTCCAACTGTACACACATGTAACCCTTAACCAGAACTCCCTTAGTAATAAATAACATCATCAACTTTATACTACATGTTAAATTATTAGGATTGGATGACTTTCTGTGCTGACATTGTTTTTCCCTGCTGTACCAGCTAATGCACTTTCATAAACATGGAGTAGACTGGAACAAGGAACTGGACTCTTGGGAATCCCACATGACAAGTCTGAAAGTTACCTCTCTCAGAATATCTAAAACACCAAACTGGTTTTACAAGCTCTGATGAAATATGCTATCAACCAATTTAGCCAAGAGGAAGATCCACCATTTTTAAATATGTTTCACATGTTTAATTTAATATTATTTTTTAAAGAAAAATTTTAATTGAGTTTATTGGGGTAACAGTGGTTAATAAAATTATATGGTTTTCTAATGTAAAATTATATAATACATCATCTGTTTATTGTATTGTGTTCACCACCCCAAGTCAAGTCACTTTCCATTACCATTTATCCCCCCTTTATGCTCATCAACCTCCCTGTGTCCCCCTTTCCCTCTGGTAATCACCTTATTGTTGTCTGTGAAGAGAATGTTAATAGAGTTTTGATGGTGCAGCTCTGGAAATGGAGGTGAGGTAGTGGGTGAAATGACATTTGTTGAGTACCTACTATGTGTAGGCACTTACAACTCTGAGTATGTACTGTTTTTCTAAAAGAGATTTTTATGGTTGTTATATTGTTATATTACATTTATCTCATTTTCTCCCCTCTGCTCTCCCCTTCCTCAAGCCCCTTATCCCCCCCACACACAATTTTAATTGCTATGACATTAGTGGAATTGATTTTACAGCCTTTTGCCCCTTATTTATTTATTTTTTAATTGTTCTTAACAGGCTCCCTGAGGAATACCTGTGGCACCTTGTTTATTCATTGAAAAGTAAACATATTTCAGTGGCTAGAGATCCTTTCCTTTCAAGTGCAGTGCCTTGCCCATGGTAGGCACTCAAATATTTGTTATTGACTGATATGAGTTGTTACATTCCATTAATTTTTATGTCTCATGTGCTATACTCTAACAAGTTTATTCAAGGTTTAATTTTTAACATCTAGAACTTTAAATTCTAGACAGACAAATGCGTAGACAGATTTATTTATTTCAGTGCTTCCTTTGTTGTAAGCTCTGTTTCTAAGCAGGAGTGTACTGGACAGGACACTAGCAGCACTCAGACATTGCTTTGGAGTTAGCTGCTCTGGACAAGTTGCTGGGCTAGAGCGATTTCAGAGTGTGTCAAGGGCTGGTGAAGGAGTAGATAAATGGACAAGAAGACAAACAGATACCAGGAGTCTGAGTGGGTCAATAGTCAGCAAACTAGACAAACACGTATTAGACTGTCACAGAAGCAGAGAGACACCAGGTCAAAAATAGGGCAGGCACAGTAGCAGTCTGAAGTATAAGGAAGGCAGTCTGGAATTAGGAAGACTACTAGAGTCAAGGAGACAACAAGAAAAAATACAAAAATAAGGAACATTGTTGAAGGAGATGATCAATGAGGCTATTTTTTCCTCCTGCTTGTCTGTTCTTAAGTGTCTGAGATATTAATTTTGGACTGGACACTACAGGTGGAAACTCACAATTAACACTACTCAGAAGAGGTGAAGAGTTCAGGTAATGTACATTTGAACCTAATGAATAAACCCCAACAGAAGCACAATGCAGACATAAACCTTTTTATCATATTATAGCTGTCAATTATTCATCTGTGTATCCCCTCCCATGCAGTGTCTGACATTAGCGGAATGTTACTTGTAGTAATCACTTAACAGTTATTCATGGACTTGGACAGAAAAGTTTAAAGGCTTTGTGTATTAGATTATGGCCTATTTAAGAGCAAATGCTAATAGTTTATTATTTTGCTATTAGTACTATCATTTTGATGTTAAAATTCATAATAAAGCCCATATTCACTTGACAAAAAAACAATTAAACTGAAAACAGAAGCGTTATCAAAATCATTACTTTGATGATTGCTAATAGAAATCTGTAATAAATTCAACATCAGTTGAATGCAAGTAATTAGCAAAGTCCTAAAAATTTGATTTAATCTCTTTTTTACCAATTATTAAATTGTTTCTAAAGGAAATTCTTTTCCTGAAATAGTTTAAAAACAAATTAGTGAGGAGTTAGTTAAATCTATTAGAAGTCGAATTTTGTTAAATAATATTAATACACTAGTTTCAAATCTTCACATTATTTTTTACCATAAGTTAAATCATTATATGCCTTAAACATGACACATTCCCATAACACTTTGTGGCAATGCTTGTGTATTAAAGAGAACTTTATTAAACTATTTATAATTGCTATGGAAGTTGATATACATGACTTTATATGATAACCAGCATTACATACCTTGTATATAAGTGCTTTTATCTTTCCTTTAGGGACTTTCAGAGAGGGATATATATATATATATATATATATATATATATATATATATATATATATAAATTTGTTGCAGTTAGGTAAAATTGGTCCTGGAACACTAAACACCCATCAATGCAATTTTTCTGTTAACTCTTGAGGGAAGTTGCTGGAGGATGAGTGGTCTACTGCTTCTTCAGCATTGTTAAATTTTTGTCTGTGGAACCTACATTAGACTCATTTAGGAGTGTATTGAAAATTAAAATTCCTGGGTCCCACTCCAAGTCATCCTGAATCAGAATATGAGGGAAATATCTAGAAATTCACATTTTAAATAAGCTCTCCAGGTAACTCTTATGTATTTTATAATTTAAAAAAATTAGCTAAGCCAAATTATACATGATGAATAGTATGGGATCTAGTTCTAATTTTGACAGATTAGCTGCTGTCATTTTATTTTAACCTCCTTGTTGTTCAACTTCCAATCTTTAGATGTTGATGTTTGTTTGTAATTGAGGTGGTATTCTTAATTTTTAAAAACATTTATTGTTATGCTCGGGACCTCAAACCCAAGCTCTCCACGAGCACATGACACCGGACTTCGGTTCCCTATGCCCCTGAATGGGGATGGCAGATTGGTACCTTGGAAGCGATGCGAGAGCGATAAGGCTGGCGCGGGCCTGCGGAAGCTGCAGGAACAGCACTAGGTGTTGGCGCCACCAGGAAGCCGGGCTGCAGCTGATGAGACAGCAGCTGCAGAGTAAGGAATGAAGGGGAAGAAATAGCAGCCTGGAGCTGTGGCTGGGACGTTCCTTGGAGGAACTAGGAAGCAGCCCATGGCAGAGCCCACAGGCCCAGAACACAACCAGACAGCCCAAATAAAGGACACACCAAGAAAAGCAAGTGGAAAAAATCTGGGAGATGGCAACACTGAACTCCACAAATCTCCTATCACAGAAGGGAGCTCAACTAAGGCAAGGAAGCAAAGCAGGTTAACCCAAGGAAAGAACAAAAATAAATAAATAAATAAAGAGCAAGCAAGAACGGACACCGAAAATGGGGGAAAAAAGAATCAGTCCATCACCAAAAGGAAAGGAAGAATCCCCAGAAAGAACACACAATGAAACAGAGGCACCTGGAATATCAGATAAGGAATTCAAAAGAATGATGATAGAGAAGCTCAGTGAGCTCGGCCACATCAAAGAAAACTGTAAACAACTCCAGGAGAACTACAAAGAACTCCAGGGGAATTACAAAGAACTCCAGGGAAGTTACAAGGAACTTACTGAGAAAAACAACAGCATGAAAAAGGACATGGAAACTATCAATAAGTGCCAGGAGGAAATGAAGAATACAATTTCTGAATTGAAGAATACAGTAGAAGGAATCAACAGTAGAATAGAGGAAGCAGAGGAACGAATCAGCGAGTTGGAGGATAATGTAGACAAATACTCTAAGACTGTACAAGAGAATCAAAAAAGGCTGAACAAGACTGAAGAGGGGTTAAGAGAGCTGCAGGACAACATGAAACATAACAACATCCATATCATAGGGATACCAGAAGGAGAAGAGAAACAAGGAATGGAAAACCTGTTCAAAAAAGTCATGATAGAAAATTTCCCTAACATGATAAGTGAAAACATAAATCCAGTTCAGGAAGCACAGAGGGTCCCAATGAGGATCAACCCAAACAGACCAACACCAAGGCATATTATTATTAAAATGGCTAATTTCGTAGACAAAGAGAGAATCCTAAAAGCATCAAGAGAGAAAAGACAAATAACATACAAAGGGGCTCCAATAAGGCTATCAAATGATTATTCCACAGAAACAATTCAAGCCAGAAGGGAATGGCAAAAAGTATTTCAAGTCATGGTAAACAAAGGCATGCAACCAAGAATACTCTACCCAGCAAGGCTCTCATTCAAGATAGAAGGAGAAATAAGGAGCTTCCCAGACAAAAAAAAAGACTGAAAGAATACATCTCTACCAAACCAGCACTGCAAGAAATGCTAAAGGGTCTGCTATAAAAATAAGTAAACAAATAAAATGAAGAAACAGAGAAAGCCAAAGAGGAATACAGACACAAATGGAGAAAATGGCAATGAATAAGTATCAATCAATAATCACCTTAAATGTCAATGGATAAATGCACCATTCAAAAGACATAGGGTAGCCGAATGGATAAGACAATATGACCCACATATATGCTGTCTTCAAGAGACTCACCTCAGAACAAAAGATCAACACAGATTGAGAGTGAAGGGATGAAAAACTATATATCAAGCAAATGGGCATGAAAAAAATGCTGGAGTAGCAATACTGATTTCAGATAAAATAGATTTTACAATGAAGGACATAAAAAGGGACAAAGATGGACATTTCATAATACTTAAGGGAACAATCCATCAAGAAGAAATAACTCTGATAAACATATACGCACCCAACATAGGAGCTCCAAAATATATAAGGAAAATCTTGGAAGACTTTAAGAAAGACATAGACA
>PVIW01013411.1:0-27469 GCA_004026585.1 Noctilio leporinus
GCCAGGGCTGGAGGAAACAGGAGGGAGAGGAGGTGGGGGAGAGAAATGAGGGAAGGAGGAGGTGGAGACAGGGGTGGAGTGAAGTGGGGGAAGGGAGGGAGTCGGTTGAGGGGGAGGGTAGAAGGAAGTGGAAGGAGGAAGCGGGGGAATAAGTAGTGTAGGAGCGAGAGGGCTCAGAACTCTTCATTGGTTGAAGAACTTGGTGGCGACTGCGAATCCTGCTTCTGGGCAGAGAAAGCACTTTGGATGTTAAGGGCAGGCGTGATAAGCAACTTCTTTAAGTTCTTTAGTTTTTTTAGAAGCCCAGGAGCAGGCAGACTGGTTTGGTTACCGTGGGAAACGAAGGGGGGAAAAAAAAAGGTACTCGCCCCGCGGCCTCGGCCCGGCCCTGCCCAGCCCGCATAGAGGGGGGCGCCTGCTGGTAGCCCGGCCCGCAGCGCTGGGTACTCGGCTCCGTCACACTTCCAGGAGAGAGGCGGCGTTTCTTCTCAAAAATCCACCCGACTCCTTCGACGATCTTTTGTCTAACAGTGGAAAACTACACTAAAAAACACGTAGCCATGAAAATGAGATTAGAACCTACCGGCTTCACTTCCTGGAGGCTTCTTGTCCGGGCTTGAAACAAGGAATCCTGGCAGCCCGACCGTGTAAGTGCCTTCTCAGTCGGTTCACACCGATGCTGGTGCGTCTGTTGGTACTGTGTTCACCAACGTCAGACTTGGGACGGTGCATTAAAGGAACTTGATTTAAGAATGACGTCTGTTTTGTACATTGATTCCCTTGGTAACGTGAAATAAATGCATATGCGCTGCAAAACATGACACAGAAGAGGAGTTTTTTTAACCCTGCTATAAAAAAGTAGGAAATGCCTCCTAAAGAGTGCCAGTACTGAAAGAGTGGAAAATTATTTAGACCATGTCATGTTCAACACTAAACCTCAGGAGCCAGTTTTAGCACGTTTATTGGATCCTGTAGTAGTATATCAGGTCTTCTTGTGTGAGAGAAATTCAGCTAGGAAACAGCAGCTTTAACTCTTTAGTAGCAAGAAGTCCCAGTTAGGAAACTTCCAAACGCATTTATTATAGAGCAGTATGAGGTGCTTCCTAAAACTGAAGTTCTTCCCCCAGAGTTTACACCATTTACCTTTGAAAGGAGCTGAAAGGCCCAGGAATCATACATTTTAAATTGGCCAAAGATCAAAACCCTAATGAGGCAACCCTGCAATGGTAAGTTAACACAAAGGCCTAGTTCAGTTTACACAAATTTGGCCTTCAGGCCTCAGATACATCTGGAAAGAATCAAAAGATGATGTGACGTGTGTTTTATCAAATCATCAGTAGTGACAGTCTCTATCTTCATTTAAGCCGGATGCAGATACACACCTCTGGTCTACACCATTTTCATTAAACATTATCACAGTTATTGTATGCAGCTGTACTCTTGTGACTTGCGTAGTCCAGGCCACAGATGGCAGGTGGGAGCCCCATTGGCCTGTCCTTGTTTTCCAGACCTGTTTGGCCTTCAAGGTATGCTTTTAAACCTTTGAATTAGTCTTGTATATTTAGAAATCGGTGTTTCATGGTAACCTGGACTTTTGACTTCCCTCTGAAATATAAGAAGACCTGACCACCTTGCGGGCCAGAGCAGAGCAGTAGTGTTAGATGTGACCATCTGTACCTCCCCTGGTATCCTGTCCTCACCACCCCTGTGCACCTAAGTTTTCTAGTTCTGCCCTAAACAAACCACATCACTCAGTGTCCCACTTGTTAAAATTACAATTAGTAAAGTGATAGATGATTTAGATACTTTAGGTTTAGGCCTAAGCACTTATAATTAAAACCTCAAATCTTTTTTTTTTTTTTTTTAATCTCAATAGGTTTTTTAAAGATCTTATTTACTTAGAGAGAGGGGAAGGAAGAGAGAAGGAGAGGGAGAGAAACATCAATGTGCGAGAGATACATCTATCCTTTGCCTCTCGTAGGCCCCCAATCCAGGACCTGGACTGAAAGTCAGGCATGTGCCCTGATTGGGTCTCGAACCAGCAACCCTTCAATTCACAGGCTGGCGCTCAATCCACTGAACTACACCAGTCAGGGCTAAAACCTCAAGTCTTGATTTCCACAAATTCATCTTAACAGACTCAACCAATCAGAAACTGACTCTATGAACGTTTCCTGAAGTCAGGTGCCTCAGAATGTCCCTGTTCTGGAGCACGTAGCCTCAGGACTTAAACCTGACTTTTCCTCCCCTTAGGTATTTGCTATGCAAGGTTAGACAAGTTAGTTACTGTCCTGGAGCTTGTTTCCTTAAAAATAGGTATAATAAAACTACCTCCTTGGATTATTGATTATTAAGTTATTATATGTGAAAGCATGTTCAACAGTCCCTGGCCCACACTAAGCACCCTAAATATTAGCTTCCCTTGCCCTCGCGATTCTATGTACTAATGTGAGTACTTGAGAGAGAATTCTGTGTTAGATGTTTTTACTTATCTACAAAATCCTCCTTTGGTAGAATCTAAACTTTGATACGTGGAAGACTTACCTGGATACTTGTTTTAAAACACTAGTTTTAGGGTTTCTCACTAGGATTTTGATGCAGAAAGTCCCAAACGGGGCCCTGAGGTTTGACATTTTACTATTTAATTCTCTTGTCATATTGCAGTCTAGTAAAAGTTATTTCCACATTACACATGGACACTTGGCATAGCATGCTTAGGCACTCATTTGATAGTTGTGGAATTTAATTTCCTTTGACAAATCTGCCTTTCAAAACTTAGTTTATGTTCCTTCATTCATCAGATATTTATGGAGCAACTTCTGTGAGCCAGGCACTGTTCCAGGAGCTGGGGGGTATGGCAGTGACCAAATTAAAATCCCTGCCCACGTGGAACTTCTATTCTAGTCAGGGGGGGAAGGGCCATATAAACAACCTATTTTGAATTCTTGGATATTCGATTGTTATCTGTACCCTGACACTTGCTGCAATCTTGTTTGTTCTGACTCCTACCTCAGTGTTCTGCCAGGTGTACTTTTTTCCCAACTTTAGTCTGTGCAGGCCTTACTGTGGCGATTTATCTGCGGCTAAGTGCTCTCCTGTTATTTAGATGCATTTGGAAACAAAATGTCTGCATCTCCTCTAGGTTTTACCCAAAGTTAACCATTTATTTCCCAAAGCCATAAGCTTCCACAACAGGCTTTTAAAAATGCAACTTGTACATATATTCTCTTCTTACAGAATACTATGGCTTGACAAAAGTGTGACTCCACTCTCTCACTTGTTTTGTTCTGTTATACTGCTTTTCTTTCTAAGCTTCTTAGCTGTTATGCCAAATATAAAAACAACTCTGACTACTTTGCATTCATATTCCACAAGTTATTTTAAGTAGTACTTTAAGTAATTTATCAGTACAAGATAATCTTTAAATATGTGCTTTTTTGGTACATTTTGTTGAATTCTTATTGAGCTTTTTATATTTATTCTAGAGAAATATTACAAGTCTAATTCGATAATAAAAATGAGAGGGGATTTCAGTATTCCACTTATTCTACAAAGTGGATGACATCTGAAAATTCAGGTGAAGAAATTTAACTTCTTCAAAAAGGCAACTTTTTGTGAAAATGCCTCAAAATGTATTATTTCTATCTCTTTGCCTGGGTATATTTGTATATTTTACCTCTATCTGTTACCATCTTTGGCTCTCAGTTACATACTCTATCATTTCCCAAGTCCACTTGATTCCCTATTAAGAAAAATGAACTGGGTTAATGGAAAGTCTTTGGGAAACAAATTCAAACACCAAGGATTTCACTTTGTCCTGTGATGACTTTGTAGAAGACACACCAGTTTTTAATCAGGCAGCTGGTGAATATACAAGTAGAATTAAATTTGGTTGGACCAAATCAGTGAAGTTTATTGGGCAAATTAGTGAAAGAAGCAAAAAGAATCTCTGACTTTTCAAACCTTCCACGGGAACAGAACAGCATGTGGGGCTGGGGGCAAGCATTTGTGCTTTTAAAAGCTGGGCACTTACGCGTGATGAACTGGGGGCTATTTCAGTGACCATAAAATCAACCAACCAGCCAGACAATTTAACATGCTAATAAGTGGGCAAGATACTTTGCTTAGCACAAGCTTAAACTGCCACATCTGAACTTAACTGGAGAGTGTGTACATAGACAATCTTTGAAAGTGGCCATCTAATAGATGGACCTACTTATAAGAGCAGCTGGAATTTTAAAACTGTAAGATCTAGCTACTCTGATATGATAAGAACTGAGGCCTCATGATGTTAACGCATAGTGCAATCAGAACCCAAGGTTACTTAGAGAACCTGAAAGAGAAGAAATTATATGGTCCGTTCCTTTCTATTTCTCCGCCCCTCTCCCCCGGGAGGTTGAAATGGGAGGTGGCATAAGGGTGAAAATTTTGAACCTGGGCCAGTGCAAAGCCATAGTAAAAACTGTACGAAATCTGTTTTTTGTTTTATGTTTTTTAATTTTATTTATTATTTTCAGAGAGAGGCGAAGGGAAAGAGGCAGAGAGAGAGAGACAGACATCAATGTATGGTTGCCTTTCACCTGCCTACAGCTGCAGAGCTGGCTGGAGACCTGGCTGGAGACCTGACTTGCAACCTGGTTATGTGCCCTAGCTGGGAATCAAACCAGTGACCTTTGGGTTCACAGGCCAGCGCCTTTTCCACTGTACTATCAGCCAGGGCCCCAAACAAGAAAATTTTAAGAATGTCAGGTGGGCTTAGATGTTGGTCTTGAGACCCTCTGGCATTTTTTTCATAATGGTCCTGTTGGGGAGGGAGTGCTGGTCTTAAGGGCAGAGACCTACTCCATGAAATTAACTTGAAAAGCTTGAGGTATCTTTCAAATAGATTCTTCTAGCTTCATAATAACCAATTATAGATTTATCATGAGAGAACTTTTCTACAAACTTTTTTGAATATATTTTTTATTTTCACTTGTTTGACTTGGGGTAGTGAGTAAAATCTAAGTAATTTGTCCCTTAATCTAAATGTTGGCCATTTAGAAACACAATGTAAGAGACTTCCAAAATGAATAAACATCTCCTGCTGTTTAAATAGCCAACCTTCCAGCTGATTCAGAAACCACCCAAGCAGGTCCTCTGAGTCACCAGTCACCGAATGATTCTGGACATGTTGCTGACCTCTCCTCAGGCTTAAGAGAAGTTAGTATTTTTTCTCTCACCAACTTACAGTGGTGCCTTGGGGGTGGAAAAGAATGAGCGTGGCAAAGTCTGCCATAGGGTTTTTAAATGCCACAGGGGAAAAATCAGGTAAAATACCTCTTTTGTGAAATGTAACCATCATGTGAAAGATACATGGCATGCAGTCTTCTTGGCTCAGACAAAAATATTTGTCACAAACCAAAGGTGGAAGGATACTGTGTAAGGTTTTTTGTTTTTTGGGTTTTGGGGTTGTTTTTTTTTTTTTAAGATTTTATTTATTATTTCCAGAGAGAGAGGAAGGGAGGGAGGCAGAGAGGGAGAGAAACATCAATGTGTAGTTGCCTTTCACCTGCCTCCAGCTACAGACCTGGCTGGAGACCTGGCTGGAGACCTGGCT
The DNA here is from genome assembly GCA_004026585.1 of Noctilio leporinus. Lineage (NCBI taxonomy): Eukaryota > Metazoa > Chordata > Mammalia > Chiroptera > Noctilionidae > Noctilio > Noctilio leporinus. Next base: position 5,597 of record PVIW01013411.1, read on the forward strand.
TGCAACCTGGTTATGTGCCCTGGCTGGGAATTAAACCAGCAACCTTTGGGTTTGCAGGTCAGCACCTTATCCACTGAGCCACCAGCCAGGGCCTGTATAAGGTTTTAAGAAAGTAACTTGAGTGTCCTTTTTAGTCCAACAAGGTTTTTTCCTGATGTCTACAAAAAGAAAATGTAGTCACATAAAGAAGTTTTATTGCTGATGCTGACATAAAGGTTCCTCAGTGCTCACAAAACAGATCTTCAGATGTGACTTCACACTCTAAAAGTGAGCGGGACTGAGCTCTCCTCAAGAAAGCTTTGGTTACTGGGGCAATCACAGGCTTTGGGAGGGTATCCTTGGCTGTTTTTTGTCCATTCTCAACTGTCCTTCCTTGAAATATACACGTTCATGCCCTGCCTGGTCTCTGGGTAGCACTGACACACGTGCTCTGTGCTGGGATGCTTTTCCTGGCCAGCAGGCCCCAGGCAGAGAGTGGCTCTATTGCACATGGCTGTCTCAAGAGCCATCTTTTTCAACAGTGGACACTGAAGCACCTCCCACCATTTAATGGACAAATTTAATCTTTCGTCAGGCTGGCTGGGATTCTAGTGACAGAGAGGCAAGGCCTTCCTTCTTTGAGGAACTTGTCTAAAGTGTCATCAAGCAAATTTAAGTGTTATTTTTTTCTTGATGGGAAGCACCATACTGCCCCCAACCCCACTAAAGCAAGAAACTTGGAAATGGGCTTCAGCATAGGTACACCGAAAGGAGGTGAGGTGCCACAGCAGCTTTCCCCTGGCCCTGTAGTGCATAAATGATGTACGGTGGCATCAGCATAGCCTTCTGTAGGAAGCAGGGATGCGCTCCTGTCACCCACTCAAGTTCAAAAGGTGCCCCTTCAGAAATGGAAATAGGCTTGGTGGTGGCCGCCAGAAGCGAATGGAAAGTTTGAAAAGGTGTTGGGGCTTTTGTCTGGCTGGTTGGTTGATTTATGATCACTAAAATAGCCCCCAGTTCATCACGCGTAAGTGCCCAGCTTTTAAAAGCACAAATGCTTGCCCCCAGCCCCACATGCTGTTCTGTTCCCGTGGAAGGTTTGAAAAGTCAGAGATTCTTTTTGCCTCTTCTTTCACTAATTTGGCCAATAAACTTTACTGAGCACCTATAATGTCCCAAGCCTGCCCCTAAGTACAGGAAATGCAAACATAAAGGAGACCCAAATCCTGCTTTAGGTTCCACAGCCTATGCTCCATGTTAGGCTCTGCAGGTAGGCTTTAGGTTCGTTCGCCTACTGGACCACCCAATTCCAAACAGCAGAATTACACACAAGTGATTTCTTGAGCTCACCAATAACCAATTCTCACTAAAAATGCTGTCTGGATATAAGAAAGATTCCCGTGACCTATTTCAAAGACTGTCTTTAAAAATACACTTGGAAAGCAAAAACAAAACAATGCCCTTTTTATTCTAAAAAGAGGTGATGTTGCTCGGTGCCTCTGGTGTTTTTTGTTTGTTTGTTTGTTTTTTGGGTTTTGTTTCTGTTTTGCTTTATTTTTATTTTTATTTTTTTGGATTCTACAACAGCAGAGCAGAAAAGGTGAGGGAGGGTAAGAGGAAACTTGCTGGGCACCTTCAGTTCAATGATCTTGGAATCACAATCCCTCTTCGCTGAGTTGAGAGGCTTACAAGGTCATCACCCACAAGAGGCCAAGGAGGCAACTCCAACTGTGATGGCTTCAAGCAGATTCAGTGTAATCAGCCTTTTTTTTTTTTTTTTGGAAGGGGAAAAAGCATCACAGATCATGAGACTGGACAAATACTAGATATGGGGGCGAAAGCCCAGTCTTGCAATGACCCCTCTGATACTTACTATGTGCTCTGACCCAGTCACCTTACCTCTTTGGGTCCCAGTTTCCTCACTTGTAAAATGAAGGCATTGTATAAGAGGCCATTTGAAGCTCCTGCTAATTCTCACATTCTATTCTGTGATAAAGGTAGCATTGATGCAATATGTTTGTAACTTTAATTCATTGATTAGGTGCTTCATATCAATGACCAAAGTTGCTTTAATGCTATGCTTAGAATTATAGTGAGGCTTCTGGGTTAATAATTAACTAAAATCGATGGGCCATTTCATACCTCCCATAGTGCTCATCTTTCCAACTCTCTTAACAGGAGAACAAATAAACAGTAAACAGCAGTGAACTCATTCACAGGCAATGATTATTTTTGGCAGTTAGAAACTTTTGACACTTCTCTATTTATATTGCACATACCCATTATATACATATGTGTATGTTTATGAATATACATTATATACATGCTACCATTTATCATTAAATATGAATATCTCCAAAAAAATTATATCTACCATTTATAATATTTATTGAGCACAAGCTATGTGCCAAGTACTGTTGAAGACTTTATTTACATTATCAGTAAATTCTTTTCATTAATTTCTTCTATTTGCAGTCTTAACACCTAGAATTGATTTCTCAACATGTGGAGGGTTACAAAGTTTATTGCAAACATCTTGTGTGGCAGGCACAACTGTCAAGAGTGTAGAGAAACAATATTTCATAAAAAGGGCTCTCAAGATACCTGAATTTTGGTAAAGTCCTCTCCGGAAATGCATACATTTCACCATGTTTATGCCCAAAGGGTAGGAGTTCTGCCTCAGAACACGCTCCTCTTCTGGAGAGAGAGGAAAAACCTTGGCATTTATGGAGAGTGAGAGACACTCCCATCTCCAGTGAGCTCAGGAAGATAAACTCTGAAAGTCTGCAGGAAAATTCCCTGGCAACAAGGGCTCAATTTGGTAGGTTACTCTGACATTTGAGTCCCAAGTTCTAAAGACAGGTTAGAGGATAAATTTTCACATACCTTAAAATTCAGGAGTGGCTCTTCCTGTGTGGACCATCCCAGATCCATACTAGCACCTTACTAGGATGTCACCAGATCACTAATTTGAGTATTCTTGGCCCATGCTGCATTCCCAAAACAGTGAGGAAACATTGAGAGCATAAGGTATGTGTGGCATAGTATGATTCTAAGTCTATGTGTTTTTCCCAAATGTACAAATATAAAGTGTGCTGTGTTCAACTCATATGCTTGCTTATGGAAAAAGGAAATAAAAATTGTTGACTTTGGCCACAACAGAAGTCATTCTCTTGCTTAGTGGCTTTGAATATCCTCCAGCCAAGCCAAACATATAGCCCCCTTATATACAGAATCTGTATTTAATACAACAGTGAGTTTCTCACTGCCAGCCTCCCTTCTTTCTCTTGTTAAATACTCTGTTGTTAAATAAGAAATGGGTAATAATGTCAACTTCCAAATAGCACCAGTATTTGTTACTATTTCATAAGTAATTCAGGCAAGCAATTGAAGCATAAAGAAACTAAATTATTTATTGCTGTGTTCTCTACTGGAGATCACTTTAATCTTCAATATTAATGCCTTTCTTACATGGGTAAGGTTAGAGAATTGTAGTCCGTGGGTTAAATTGATAAATAATTAGGCTTTTTTTTTTTTTTCAGGTGAATAGTTGATTCTCATTTTATCATCAAACCTAAATAATGCCTCACTTGTGCATACATCATCTAAATATTTATCTAAGTATGTGTTTATGTACTCCTAATGTTGTAATATCTTCTTTAAATTATCTCATTTAGAGTTATAAGCAGTTTGATTCAACTTTCCTAAGTCAAGTACGAGCTTACCAACACCAATTCATTGGCTAGTGTGGCATGGGCAAGGCAGGCAGGGTCGAGCAATGAAAACCAGCTGTCAGAACCCAACCTACGTGCAGGACTTCCCACCAAAATGGAGGCTTTGCCTCCTCACACAATCAGAGAAAGAATCACAACCAGATCGCAAAAACAACCACCAGAACCATCAGAAAATCAAGCTCTGCGGGAGTCCAACAACCGAGGATTTAAAGCAGCCTCATTCATCCAAACAAGTAGACCAGGTGGAGTCCTCGTGGCAGCAGAAAGGCAGCACGGCTCAGACAAGCAGCAGTGACGGCAGTGGAATGGATGTTCCCATATTCACATGTAGTGGATCAAAACTGGGAAGTGTATCCTGAGATGGAGTGATACCAGCCCCAGGCCAGACCACACAGCCCAGGGGTCCAGAATTGAGAAGATAAACCCCATTATCTCTAGCTACAAAAACCAGTTGGGGTTGGGGTGGCCAAAGAAACTGCCAGATTTTTACTACTTAATGGGTCCTCATGGTTTTAGAATGTATGCAAATCCCAGGGTAGCAGCTGGAAGAGTGCCAATTACATACAGGAAGTGGGTGAAGTAACAAAAATGTGGTGAGTACTGGGCACAGAAGCTAAACCCCAAGAGGACTACACCAAGACACATCATAATTAAAATGCAAAAGGTTAAAGGTAGCGAGAAAATCTTAAAAGCTGCAAGAGAAAAGCAGAAAGTTACCTATAAAGGAGTTCCCATAAGACTATCAGCTGATTTCTCAAAAGAAACTTTGGAGGCAAGAAGGGACTGTCAAGAAGTATTCAGCCCTGGCTGGTGGCACAGTGGACAAGGAGCTGCCCTGAAAACCCAAAGGTTGCTGGTTCAATTCCCCAGCCAGGGCACATAACCAGGTTGCAAGCCAGGTCTCCAGCCAGGTCCATAGTTGAAGGCAGGTGGAAAGCAACCATTCACTGATGTCTCTCTCCTTTTCTGCCTCTCTCCCTTCCCCTCTCTCTAAAAATAATAAATAAAGTCTTTAAAAATTTAATTAAAAAAAGAAGGATTCAAAGTGATAAAAAGCAAGGACCTACAATCTAGATTACTCTATCCAGGAAAGCTATCATTTAGAATGGAAGGGCAGATAAAGTGCTTCCCAGACAAGGTACAACTAAGGGAATTCACCATCACCAAGCCACTATTACATGAGATGTTAAAGGGATTTACTTAAGAAAAAGAAGATCAAAACTATAAACAATAAATGACAACAAACTTACAACTATCAACAACTGAATCTAAAAAACAAAAACACTAAGCAAACAATCAGAACAGGATCAGAATCATAGGTATGGCGATCATTTGGAGGGTTATCAGGTGGGTGGGGGAATAGGGAGAAGGGGGGAAATGGTGCAGGAATCAAGAAGCATAGATTGCTAGGAACAAAATAGACCAGGGGATGCTAAGAATAGTATATGAGAGGGAGAAGCAAAGAACTTATATACGTAACCCATGGACATGAACTAAGGGGGGAGATTGCTAGAGTAAAGATACATACCTGGTGGAGGGGGAAAAGGGGGAAAAATGGGACAACTGTAACAGCATAATTAGTAAAATATACTTTAAAAAAGAACCCAACAAGCCAGAGCTGGTAATTCAGGCCACTCACAGTTACCTTAAAAGCCATGATTTGGGGAAACTATTAGTGAAGAAAGTCCGGTGTGGATGTCATCTGCAGATCTGTGCACTGAACAGCCAGAGTAAGTCAGAGGAGACACTAGCTCTAATGTTTCTCTTCAAACATTAGTTGGACAGAGATCATTAAGAAAACGAAAGTTAAAAAGAAACAAAACAAAACATGAAAACTCCTTGCCTGGTTATCATCTGTGTAGAGACTTCTACATAAAATACATGCAGCCCTAATCTCTCATCTGAGTCGCTCAGGGAACATCTTTATTCAAGGAGCATGAAAATACCTGAGGTTTTTCAAGCTGAATTTTGAAATCATCTTTTTTAATTAGCAGCACCGCTTCTCAATTTTTCTGGAATTAGTGATGCTACTGACATCCTCTTGATTTCTATGGAATTATTTAGTTTTTCTTTTTTAATTTTATTTTTGTATCTTTCTTTCTTTCTTTTTTTAATTTCTATGGAAGTATTTTGAACCCTGTCCCTTACTGTTCATTTTGACTGCCATACTCGGACCCAGCCTTCTAGTTGCAACCACCCTGGACACCACCAGTATGACACCTGCCTGCAGGGCTCTTTAAATCATGGCCTGCCTCCTGCCCTCCTAATGACTCCCACCGTCTCCATTGGCTGAGTGTCTTTCTATTTCTGAGCTAACCTAGTCAGTATCGCTTCCCATGCTTGCCTTCCCATTTGTTCTCTTTCCCCCAAACTTGCTTTCCTCCCCAACGTGCCCACAAGCCACACCCATGTTCCTTTTGCATTTGAGGATCTGAGAATGCAAAAAGTGGCTCCTCCACTTTGGGACACCTCTTTGATGGGGTAGAGGGTCTGGAGTGGTCCTTGTGCCTCACCTCAAAGAGGGAGTGCTCAGAGAGCACCACAGTGCAGGAGGGAGGATGCCCATGAATGAATGCCAGGATGGCAGAGGCTGCTCTGGTGGTGAAGGGGGGTTTGTGTTCCAGTATAGAAAAATCTAATATGTTTTTTTCAGCACACAATACAGAAGATGCCCTGGCTGGCATGGCTCTATTGGTTGGGCATTGTCCCACAAAGCGAAAGGTTATCGATTTGATTCCTGGTCAGGGCACATACCTGGGTTGCGGGTTTGGTCCCCTGTCACGGCAGGTGCTGGAGGCAGCCATTGATGTTTCGCTCCCTCTCTTTCTCCCTCCCTTCCCTTCTTCCTAAAACTTAAATAAATAAAATATTAAAAATATCATAACAAAGATGTAATATTAAAGGAAGTGAATATTTCTCCAGTTTGTGTAGAGTGCAACAGGAATTACTTCTTAAATGGTATCTGAAAATAAAAATGGCTGAAAAGACCAATGAGTGTGACTAATATCCCCCAAGAAAGGGGATATAAATCTGTGATGGGAGATGTCAGTCAGCTACCTTCACACACCTACACACTATGCGACTGTGGGGAGGGATAAAAAAGTCAAATTCCACAGCCCCCAAATATTAGAAAGTAGTAGACTATTTCAGTTTGCATGGCTAACTGACGAATAGATGGGTCCAAAAGATAGCTCCCAACCGTCCACTGGCCCTATTCTTATTAAAGTAACTTTCAGAAATAATTCTTTTTAAAAAACGCATGATCTATGCAAAGGATTCTTTATTAACCTACATCAGATTTTGGCAAAATATCCACTTACTGGCCAAATCCAGTCCGCTTACAATTTGGGTAAATAAAATTTTCTTGGAGCACAGCCATACCCTTTCATTTTTGTGTTGTCAATGATTGCTTCCCACTACAATGACAGTAGTTGTGACAGAGACCCAATGACCCACAAAATCAAACACAGCTCTTCAGAGAAAGTGTGTTGATCCTTGACCTACATGATCTAAAGATACAGTAATTTGGCCAGAAGTGTCATTAACATGCTTTTTCCAGTGGGAGTGTGATATGGTTAGATATATTCCTTTTTGAAAAGTGTCCTACCCATCAGGGGAGACCCAGGGCCTGGAATCTGACTGGCTAAGGGAGCAATAGCCTCTGGTTATTAAGTAGAGTAGCTAACTTGTCATGATTTTCCAGGGGTGGTCTTAAAACTGAGTCCCAAGTTCCAGGAGATCTCTCAGTTCCTGGAAAACCAGGATTCTTAAATCACCCTGGCAATGCAGTGAATAGCTCATGGGATGTTGGGGTAGACTGGCTAGAATCCAGATCCCTTTTGTGATTTCATGCTGTGTAGTCTTTAGCAGGTTACTTCATCTCACTGAAGCTGTTACCCTGTCTATGGATTGTGGCTGATTCTATCTTGATGAGTTGTTACAAGGATTAGGGAGATTGTGCAGAGAGAGACCCTAGCATCCAGTAGGCATGTACTAAATACTAGTTCTTTTCTGACCATTTTGACCACTACTAGCTATTTTTTTAAAACCCAATCTTCAGCTAAAGTTCCTTTTTAAATAAAACTATCATAAGGGGAAAATGAAAATGCCTTTCTTACGCCCTCCATTTTGTAATGGTACCATTTCTTTGTGTGTTACAAATAAATACCCTAATAAATAACTGTTCTACAGTGGCAGAACTAGCTCATACACATAAAATTGCCTGGTTTTCTACTTGATAACTGTTTTATGTTTACACATAAGCACCTGGAGACAAGTGGTTCTTGAATTCTGATTATAGATACATCCCAAAAAGGTTTGCTCTGCCCAACCAGTGAAAGGGGGCTTATGATGGCCCAGGTTCATGGCCAAATGCAGAACTCCTGGGGTGCAGGGCCTTTCTCTAATCTAGCATTTCATACCTCTAATGGAAAACGTTGACAGGAAGTTGATGGAGACTGAGTGCTACCTCACTCATGATTCATCTGATCGGTCAGTTTGACCAAACACTAAGTGGACCAACGCACTCATTAATTTTTAAAGAGGTTAATAATACATAGCCGGTGGTATACAAATCCAATAGCTACCTACATGCCTTCAGAGGTCCCAGAATGAGATCAAAGGGATGAGACAACATTAATCTCACTCCAACGATCAGCATTTTGATTTAACATTCAGTTTGTTAGCAAACGTGCAGGATGGAATTAAGCAATATGCACTCTGCAGTCAGTTCTAATCTAGATTACGCTTAAAACCCTAGTTGGTCCCCCACAAATTAAATTTCTTTCAGGCTGCTGCTATAGGAGCTTGAGAAATTAGTTTAATTTTTTTACTAAATGATTTGGTTAAATCAACCCAAAATGATCAGTATTTTTATTTAATATTCAGATTAGCAAATGTATATGGTTAGACTTAAGTAATGTGACTTCCGTGGTAATGTATCATCTAAAAGGTTCCAAATATTCACACAATCACAGCTGACTCCCAACAAGTTACATTCACTTGAGTCTGGGACCATATGATTATAATTCTTTATTGAATGAATTGGCCACAACATAAATTCAGTGAAAAAATACGTCCGATTGATTGGCTGATTTGAATGGCTAATGCAACAAAGTTAAGTCAAATGATGAGCTTAGAATACATACTGCTTTCATTTGATTTAAAATGTAGATGTCTGTTTGCCTTTTGGATAAGGACAACACCAAAAAGCGCTGGTTTCCAAACTTAGCAGTCTACTAGAATCATCTGGGGAGCACTCAAAATTTCCAAAGCCCTTCCAGATCATTGAAATCAAAATCTCTGGGGTGAGACCCAGATGATGCCAGTTTTCAGACAAGCTTGAGAACCACTAACATCAAGTTCAAGTAATTAGGAATGAAGCCGCTATACTGTTTTACATTCAGGTAGAAGTTTAAGTTGGGGGAGCAAAGGAGATTTGGTAATAGTATAATAGTAATTATTGCAAGTGAGCTAGTTCTTATGTAATTGTTCTTGTTATATTAAAAGTAATAGCAGGCCCTGGCTGGTAGCACAGTGGATAAGGTGCCGGCCTGCGAACCCAAAGGTCGCTGGTTCGATTCCCCAGCCAGGACACATAACCAGGTTGCAAGCCAGGTCTCCAGCCAGGTCCATGGTTGCAGGCAGGTGAAAGGCAACCATACATTGATGTCTCTTTCCTGCTCTGCCTCTCTCCCTTCCTCTCTCCCTGGAAATAATAAATTAAAAAATCTTAAAAAAAAAAAAAAAGTAATAGCAGTCCTTGCTGGGTGGCTTAGTTGGTTGGAGCATCATCCAGATACACCAAGGTTGTGGGTTCTATCCCCAGTCAGGGCACAAGATACAAGAATCAACCAATGAATGCATAAATAAGCGGAACAACTAGACATCTTTCTTTCCCTCTTTAAAATCAATCAATAAAATTTTTTTTTAAATGTCAAAGTAGTAGCTGACTACCGAGTTTTGACCGAGTGCCAAGCACTGTGCCAGCATTTTACGTGGGTTATTTTATTAAATTCTCACACATGAGATTATTGTGCCCATTTTTACAGATGTGTAAACTGAGGCTCAGGAGGTTAACCGCTTGCCTAAGGACATCCAACCAGCAAGTGGTCAAGTTGAGAGCTGCTACAAAGTAGTGTGACCACAAAGTCTGTGCTTAAGTGGTTTTCGAAAACCAGTGACTCAAATTTGAGAGCCATTCAGTTTCTTATCTCTTTGAGGCATTAGTTTATTTTACTTTTCTTTGTTTCTGGGTGCCAAGGCCTTTCCAAACAGTGCATAAAAGCAATTTCTGACACCCTGGGAAGTGAGGTAGGTCTGGTTTATGGATATAATAGGCAGAGGAGTTAATATTCCACATGAAGATGTTCTCGCTCAGAGCGGGTTCAGGTGGACTTAAAGCTCTCAGCAAAAAGGAAGACTGAGACAAAACACTCACCTGGAGTAAACAGACATATTTACTAAAGTGTGTGGAAAGTTCAGTTGAAAAAGAGTCCAAATATAATAGTGCTTCCCATTCACTACAAATCTCATTTTGTAAAATCTTTGGTATGGGTTTGTTTAAAAGATTTTTTTTTTTAAAGTATGCCCCTTAAGTAACATGTGTTAAATACCAACAAAATTCTTAACATTTAGATTACAAACATTACCTTTTTAGGTTGCATAGCAAAATACAAAATAAAACAAACAAAAAAAAAATACAGAAAGGTGAAAATACAATATAAAGTCACAATTATTGGCAGCAGTTACCTGTGACAATTATGGTGCTGTACACTCATTTCTGAATTGTGTTCTTTCTCTTTACACATAAAAGCTGAGGAGCTAAATAAACCTGCCCTGAGACACCTGCTCAGGCCAAGGCCAATGGACCAGCAGAGCTGACTCTGGGCCCGTCCTGGCAGCCTTGTTTTTATCCAGCTCACTTACCTCAGGACAGCAGTTTCTCTTCTTCTGAGGCAGCGCTCACACCTGTAACCTGCAGGGCAACTGCCCATTTGATACTGGGTCTACAGCCATCTGCCAGGCCACACTGGCCTTGCAAGGAACCAGAACTCCGGCTCCAGCACGCGGCAGGGCTCCAGGTGAAGCAAACCCATGTTGCTGGGCAAGAGTAGATCCAGAAGGGGCAAGCATTTCCCCCCAGCTCACTGCTGCTAGTTGGGGGGCTCCTGTCTTCAGACAGTGCTACACATCCATGCAAAAAAAAAAAAAAAAAAAAAGCTTCCAGAAGGGTGAAGCCCCTAGGTGCTGAATCTGCTGTTTCCCGAGTGTCACCTCTTCCACTTCCCTTTGGAGATAACGAACTGGGGCCGTGCCTGGCTGACCCCATCCCTGCTCCATGTGTTGCACAACCAGGGCCTGGGTTTTCATCTCTTTTTCAGCTTTCTTCCTTAAAGCCAAATTTCCTGTAGAGCTCTATAAATAATACTTATAGTCTCAAATGTAGGAATGTGGCTGAGGAAAATGTGAGTTTCAGAACTAGCCAGAAAGCTGAGGAGGAAAATATTGTAAGGAACTAAAGTAAAGGGGCTGAACAAATGCTGAGGGAAAGGCCACGTCCCAGGGACACAGAGCTGCATTTGAGTCCTGGTTCCCAGTTCAACTGCTCTGCTCAGAATCATGTACCCGTTTCATCTTGGACAGAAAGGGTAATTATTGGTGCTCACCGACCTCGGAGGCTCCGAGGGCACACATTCTCCTGCCTTCCATCATTACATGTGCACAAGTTACAAAATCAAAGCCGTAATTCGCACTAGTGCGTTGGCCTGTCACCCAGGGTTCTGCTAGGCTGCTCACCACGGCTCTTAGGAGCCCATAGCCGGCCTGGCTCCCGCGGTGGCAGCAGCTGGCGCGCGTCCCGGTCGGCCACCTCCAGCTGCAGCTGTCGGTGCTATTTGCAGCTCTCCACATCCTGAGGGCTGGATACAGAGCCTCAGCTGGAGGGTGTAAGTCACACACACGCGCGCACACACACACACACACACACACACACACCAGCGCCCCCCACCCCCCACCCCCCACCCCCGCCCGAATAGGCTGGGCCTTTCCCGGTTCATGAAAAGAGTCCTGAGGTACTTCTGCTGAGACAGCCCCAAACTTGAGCTGACCACCAATCTTCCCAGCCAACTGAAAGAGTAAGCAGAAGTACTCATGAAGTTCCAAAAGGATGAACTTCCTTTCAGGTCCTCAGAGAGGCCTTTCCGGACTGACCCAGTAGCGCACCTCCTCACTCACTGTCACATTACTCTGTTGTGTCTTCATGGCCCTTCGCAGTATCTGAAATTATCTTTCCTAGGCGTTTGTTGGCTTGTTTACCGTTTTCTCCATGACATTGTAAGCTCATGGAAATGTCGTGAGAAGGGCCCTTGGTCCCTTCTGTTTGGCTCTGAGTCTCCAGTGCCAAGAAAGTGCTTGACTCATTTGTGAGTGAACAGATCCCACAGAGCCGGCTGCCTACTCCTTGGATATCTCAAATTGACCTCCACTTAACCTGTGAGGAGAAACTGTGTGTATTTGGGGTCAGGACATTTATTCTCCCTGGATTTATATATTTTCCAATCTGGCTTAAAAAAAACTAGTGGTCTTTGTAGTTTCTCCATGTGATTTACTCCACTATTTAATGTAATAACCTCATGTCATTTAAAGAAGGTTAAATTACAGGGTAACTAGAAAGTCACAATAATATTCTCTTTATTTATTTTTTATTTTTAGAGAAAGGAGCAGGGAGGGAGAGGAGCATCAATTGGTTAGATCTCACATGTTCCCCACTGAGGACCTGGCCCACAATCCAGGTACTCTGACTGGGAATCGAACCATTGAACTTTCACTTTGCAGGCGGGCACTCAATCCACTGAGCCATACCAGCCAAGGTACAGTAATACACTCTTAAGCACAATCATTTGGAGGATGATTTTCACCTAAGACTTGGTGAAAATACCTTTGAGAAAGACACCGTTCAATTCAGCTAATTTACCTTAGTGACGGATCCAAATTAGCCTGTTGTATTTAATAAAAATTCAGCTCATAAAGTAAGATTTAATTATGTTAATGAAATTACTGTTATTTATTAATGGGACTGAAGGAGTCTTAACTCTAAAAAAGAAAGTTCTCTAAGGCTGAATATTTTATACTCAAGAAGAAAATTGGCTGAAAAGAAAATGCTTGTCCAAGTGACAATTATTTCTGATAATGATATACACATCTGGAGATATTGTAAAAAATTATGACAGTCATTGGATATATTATTGTCCACTCTTCCAAAGACCTCAGAGTCCATAACTTATTTCATTATAATTATAATGAAGCATCCCCATATTTTTGCTAGCATTACCTCAGGCAAATGGATGATATGGGTATGTCACGTTAAATTTCTAGAAATGCCTTATATCCTATTCCGTATTGGAAACATGTTAGAATTTGTATTTTGCTGCCGAGTAGAAAATGAGTTCATTCCTGAAGCTCTTATTTATGAGCAGCTACTCAGGTGATCCAGCAGTCATAGACAGGAGCAGTCCCAGCCCTCCTGGAACTGACAGCCCCACTTGAAAAGTGTAACTACATCATTTGAACCAAGTTGCAAACAATCATGTAATTTGAATTTCGTTTTGACTCCCTTTTTCTTAAAAGAAAATGGAAAACAGAAATCTTGTGGAAAGACTTGGCTTGGAGATAAGGTACTGGGAATCGAACACCAATGCCTACAGAGTTTTGGAGAGTAGAAGAGAATTTGGTGGTGTGCCTGCCACAGCCCCGCTGGAGAGAACTGTGGGATGTGCACAGACGCTAGAGGTGGTTAAGGTTCTGACCGGCTTCCTGAGTGGCTGCAGGTGCCCAACACACTGGAGGTTTGGGTCAAGGGAGGGAAGGATCTGATGTGATCAGTGGAACCTACCTGAGAGGAAAGGAGAGGCTGGGGTGGCCTGATCACAGAATTTATAGATCAGGAGATTTACTTGTTACCTGAGGGGTCCTCTTATACCTTAGACTCTCAAGGAAAAGACTTTTTTGAGTATTGCCCTGTTTTGGTCATTTTTATACACCAGACGTCATGCTAACCAGTTAAATGTAGTGAGGGAACACCTACGTACATTGAATGGTACAATATCATACATGTACTTGGAGCAACCACATTTTGATGAATAAATTTTCTCAAACTCCTTTTATAAAATATCAAAAGATGTCTTCATACCGAGTGTAAACTTAGATTTTATCTGTGATTTTGATAAGCTTGATCATGTGTATATGTTGCTAGTTTATTTCTTTTAAAATCTTCCACAGTCTTTCTCCTCTTAACTCTTGAAGTGCTACCAGATGAATGTTATTTTGTTTTTAGCTAAAACTGGGTACTGGGAAAGAATGGGGAGTAGATGATAAGAAGATGACTTATGTGAAAATATGCATTACTTACCTAACTGATTTAAAAAAAAATCTTAAAAAAAAACCATTTGTCTCAAAGGTCACTGGTTCGATTCCCCAGTCAGGGCACATAACTAGGTTGCAAGCCAGGTCTCCAGCCAGGTCCTTAGCTGGAGGCAGGTGAAAGGCAGCCATACACTGATACTTTTCTCCCTTTCTTTCTCCCTCCCTGCCCTTCTCTGAAAATAATGAATAAAACCTTTACAAAATGTTTTTGTTAGATTGTATTTCTTTTAAAAGATTTTATTTATTATTTCCAGAGAGAAAGAGGCAGAGAGGGAGAGACACATCAATGTATGGTTGCCTTTCACCTGCCTCCAGTTACGAACCTGGCTGGAGACCTGGCTTGCAACCTGGTTATGTGCCCTAGCTGGGATGCGAACCAGCAACCTTTGGGTTCACAGGTTGGCACCTATCCACTGAGCCATCAGCCAGGGCCGTTAGATTGTATTTTGACAGCTGTCATATCAGCATGCATTTAAAAAAAAAAAGTCAAGATTGGTGAATTTTGTGTAGCCATTTTAATACTGAAGGTAGAAGAAAATACACAACACTTTTGGCATATTATGCTTCATTATTTCAAGAAAAAGTGAAAATACAACTGCAATGCATAAAATAATTTGTGTAATGTATGGAGAAGGTGCTGTGACTGAACGTGTCAAAAGTGGTTTGTGAAATTTTGTGCTAGAGATTTCTTACTGGAGATGTTCTATGGTTGGGTAGACCAGTTTAAGTTGATAGCAATCAAATCAGGACATTAATTGAGAATAATCAATGTTATACCACACCAGGGATAGCAGACATACCCAGAATATCCAAATCAATAAAGTTATTGGTAAAAATAACTTTATATTACAGAAAAGAATTAACAAACTTTTTGGCCAACCTAATGATTTCTGTTTGGAGAAGCATCCTCTTAATATTTTTTCCATTTTAAAAGATAAATATTAATAAAACAAACAATGTACTTTTATGATTCTTTTAGTGAGGTTTTTAACATTATTAAAAACAAAAACCTACTAAAAACTAAACCTACTAAAAACCTACTGGTCATAAAGATGAGAAAAAATTAGATTTGGCCTTAAAATGAAGACAAAGCAAAAATAAGTAAACAAACAAACTGCATCTCTGTTGGTTTTCTTTCAGGTCAGCTGATTTTTAACCACAATTCTTTAAAAACTGTCAAGACTTTAATGTTTAGGTTTTCAAAAACTTCAAGTATTTCCCTGACTGGTGTAGCTCAGTGGGTTGGGCATCGTCCTGCAAATCTAAAGGCTGCCAGCTTGATTCCTGGTCAGGGCACATGACTGGGTTGTGGCCAGGAGCCTGGTTGGGGACATTTAAGAGACAAGCAATCAATGTATGTTTCTCTTGCTCCATTACCCTCTCTAAAAATATATAAAGAAAATCTTAAAAAAAAAACTTCAAGCATTATATTTAAAATGAATACAAATATATAACAAATATTTATTTTATATAATAGAAAGTTATTATATAATAACATCTCTAATTTTTTTGATATTTTTAAAAATTTTATTGTTGTTGTATTACATCCATCCCCTTTTTGCTCCCCTCTGTCCCCCAATAACATCTCTAATTTAAAAAATAAAATCAGTATCATTTTTAAAGGTCCATTATAATTATCTGAGGACCTCAACATATAGGTTAATGACAAAATTTTGCAATGTTGACCTCTAAAATTTAAGTCCTTACCGGAAACATGAAATTTATGCTACTTTTCAGGCTTGGTCTGTGTAGTGTAAAATCCAAGCTCATCAATGAATGAAATAGATTCCTATGGAATTGACTAGAAGATAAGTTTTTATAACTAATCCAATTTTATGTTGACTTGTTGACCACCATTAAATAAAAGATGTACTCCCCAAAACTTGTTGATCTATGTCTTAGTCTTAATTATATGTAAAAATACAATTCACCTTATTTTAAGAAAAAAATTCTGATACAAATAATAGATTTTGAAAATTATATATTAAGAAGTGATACAATGAAATAAAAATCGAGAAAGTGGTAATGCCTTTGCAAAATTTTCAGTTTTTCACCAATTCCAATTAATCTATACATTCCCTTTGGAAGTTCTGCAATTACTTAAACATAAAAGCTTTTTTATGTGGATGAACCTTGAAATCATCATGCTAAGTTAAAGAAGCCAGTCACAAAAGACTGCATATGGTATGGCTTTATTTATGTGAAATATTCAGAACAGGGAAATCCATGAGATGATGCGTATTGGCAGCTGCCAAGGGCTAAGGGGGTGGGGAAAATGGGTACAGGATTGCCTTTGGGGACAATGAAATTGCTTGCAACTAGATAGAGGTGGTGGTTGCACAACACTGGAAATGTACTAAATGCCACTGAATTGTCACTTTAAAATGATTAGTTTTATGTGAATCTACCCCCAGCTTTTAAACTGTTATATACATCATTTAACCCTCCTCTACCTCCGTCCACCTCCCTGTCCCTCTGGTCATCACCATACTGTCGTCAGTCCGTGATTTTTATTTTTTTATTTGTTTTCTTCCAGTAAGTGCGAATTTCATTCAGAATAAGGGTAAACCATTTTTCAAGTTATTGCAGCGTGCAGTGTATTGCAATTCTTCCCTCTACTCCCGGAGGTTCACACTACTATTGTAAAGACATGTAAGCAGCTCAGTTCTTCTGAGGCTTTGCAGCTCTTTAGAGTCAGGTGGCTTATAACATTCTATCTGATTAGCAATAATTGTGTTTTGTTTTGTCTGGAAGTATTCAAAGTAAATAGGAGGAGGAAAGCCAAAAAGTAATCGCGGTGATGGCAGTGTGTTGGCCTGCTTGCATTTTAACAACTGTAGTCATGGTATGAGAACCTAGGCATGAAAGTGAGGGGCTAGGAAGAGGCCTTCCAGACCCTTGTTACCATCCTTAAAAGAAAAGATTGGGGTGGTGAACACAACATGCAGATGATGTACTTATCAAATTGTACCCCTGCAACCTATGTAATTAACCAATGTTACCCCAGTAAATTCAATTTAAAAATAAAATACAAAAAAAATTTTTTAAAAACTGAAAAGAGCTCACTTTTTTTTTTTTTTGTTTTGTTTTTTGCAGCTGTGAGCCTGGCACTGCTTGTTTTGATGCTGCTTTTGGTCTTTGAGCAAACCTCTGAGTCTCTGTGGGTCTCTGCCCTCTACTCTGTAAAAGCCACAGGCTAGGCTGGCAGAGCCCTTTGCCTCTAATGAGCTTGCACTGGTCCCCAAAGCATGGACCCCTCTTGTTCCTCTTGTAAAAGAGGCTCTGGGTCAGCTTCCCTGTTTAGTAGCCTGAGTGTGCCTCACCTGGTCACTACGTATACCCAAGTCCCAGGCAGGCCAGCTCCAGATGCACAGCAAGACATTTGCTTCCCTGGAATTCTGACTGGGAAGCGCACTGCCATGTCCTTGTTGAGTAGCCTCCAAACTCTCTTCACACCTTCTGGGCATCACACGGGTTATCTAGGGATGTGGTGACTGAGCTTCCTGTTTTTCTGTAGTATTTTCTCTCGCCTAACAGATACTTCTGTTTTAGGATCTTTTATTCTCTTATTGGTTGTATTCAGAAAATTTTATAAGATGACCTCTAATTAAAACCCAGCGAACAAAAATACGGTGAAGCCTGAAACTAGAGATTCTACATAACTCTTAGGAACGAAGTTTAATTCCACTTTTAGCCTGAATATAGCTGGGTTTATAAATGCATTGGCATGAGTCCTGTACCCTAAATTACCATCCCCAGGAGGTGAAGCAAGCATCATCTTTACCCCATTTAGGGCAGGTCTTCAGCGTCCATTTACTTTTCCAAGTATCTAGTCATCTCCTAATGCCCAGAATCTGGCCCACAGTCCTCAACTACAATTTGTAGCCAAAACACACGTTATTCCAAATCTGTTGTTTGCAGGTTGACAGTCTGCTAGGAAAAGCCCTCCCCAGATAAAACTCCCTGATGCTTCCATTCAGGATGGAGGATGTCAAAATTGGAAGTTCCTCACTTTAACGTAAGTTAACTATTTATTGCGGTAGCTTTTTAGAGAAATAATTTGTTCAGTAGTTTAAATAATCAACAATAAACACAAGAGTCTTTCAGTCTGGAGTCCACCTTCTTGTGTTTGGGTGGCTCTGACAATATTTCAGTATTTTAATTTCATCGTTTTAAAAATTGTTATTTTATGGGGCCAAAGAATAGCCAGTAAAAATCTTGATTTATCATTAAAAAAACAAAACAAAAAACCATTGCTGTTTCACAGCAAGCATACCCTTTTGGGGGGCAATTTGTCAGTCTGCTAAGTTGTTAACACACAAACCTTTTTGAGTCAGCAATTCTATTCCGAGATATCTAATGACCTCCATGTGCCTAAGAGAAAGGTACGCCTAAGTTCACTGCAGTATTGTTATAAATTAGGAAATGTGAATGACCATCAGTAAAGGAACAATTATGGGGCATCATACTATGGAATGTCCCTTATATGTAAAAATGAAAATAAGTACCTCATAATTTGTAAGGATCTCTGCATCTACAATTCATTGAGTTTTTGTTACCAGCTTTCACATACCACTCTTTACCGACCATTCTTTAAGTGCTCACCTACAGGCAAATCATAACCCTTCATTATTCCAGATCTGTATTAATACCTACTTCCCTTTTTTTAGTGGGTGACCAATGAATTTAAGTATATAGGTTCCAACCAAGCCACAGACATGCCTAAAGGCCTAAGAGAGCACATTCCTTCTGGTAGGTATACTTCAGATTGAGACCCACGGGAAAACAGGTATTGTATATTGTGTGGCTTAAGTTATGCCTGTCATTCCACGTTGTGTGGTATTTCTGTGCCATGGTGTTATCACTAAACCACAAAAGTTCTAGAGCTATCCTTTGCCTTAATACTTAAAGGAGCCACTTGGCTCATACCCAGGGAATTTCCAAATTTATGGCAAGTGTTAACACTGCTGTTCACATCTTTGCTTAGAAGACAAAAATACCAGCTTGCATCTGATGTTGCATAGATATCCAAATTATTTTCTGGCTTTTATGTAGTTTTAAAAAAATCTCAAGAGCCATTTGAAAAGGGCACAGCCCCTTATTAATGAAACAGCCTAATTACTAACCACTGGTTCACACTCAAGAATAGTTAATCCCAAAATGTAACATGTTTTGGGGTTTATGCAAATTTGCAGTGATAAGATCATATGCAAAGTGCCTGGCTGATACTGAAAGTTACTCCTGGACCTTTCAGTTGTGTTGTACCAAGCGGACCTAGACTTGAGCTTTCATCATAGATTATGTGGTGCCGAAGGAGTTGGCCATGATTTTCATTAAAAATTCTTGTCCCTTGAGTGTAGTTCTCAATATAGCTAGATACTACCCTAATATCTGAGCAATACTTAAAATTCCCTAGGCAGTGAGCAGTGAGGACAACACTTGTCGAATGGCTTCTCTTATGACACACATACCATTTAACTCTTACCCTGGTGATGCGTAACGTTTTTCAGATTTCACTCTAAAAAAAATAAGGCAAATATCAACACCTTGATTACAACTACCCAGCACAGTACTTAACTTTTGTACAGGAAAATTAAGAAATAGGATTACATTAGGTAAATTTCAATCAGTGTGATTTTTAAGAATGCAAATACTAAAATTTATACCATTTAATTTCCTTGATGTTAATAACTTTATACATCATAGTGCTAAGACTATTTCTAAACATTAAGTTCCTATATAGTAACTTAGTCATTGCAACTTTACACTGAATCATCTCATTTACCCCCTACCTTCCAGGGGTTACTGTTTATAAACACTGCAGAGTAATTTTCAGATTGAAGGGTATTTTTGTTCATTCTTGTAAGGTCTTAAGTCAATTAGCCCGAAAGCGCTTGTTCCAATTCTCAACATCTTTAAAAGATGGTAGTTTTCATGATGAACCTACTTAAGTAGTTTCCTTAAGGATTTACTTTTAAAGGAATCAACCTTGCGGGCAACTGGTATTAAAAATGTGGTTCTATTATCAAAAACTTCCATATATAAACTGACTTTTCCTGTTGACTAAAAACTTGGTAAATTTGGACACAATTTCAGCCTTTCTGTTGAGGTCCTCATTTGGCTTAGAAAACTGTTTTTTTATATTTGTAATCACCATTTCAGCTTTATACTTAACATGTGCCTTGCTTAAAAAAAAAAAAACTATCTTGTTTAACCCAACACTTTGAAAGTAAATCAGTTTTTCCTCCTTTATATATTTAGCATGTGCTGAGGCCACTTGGAATGTTTGACAAAAACCTGTTTTTTTAATCAGCCCATTAACCTATTTATAAACAAAGTATTTTAAAAGCCAGCCCTTATTTAAATGGTGTTGCTAAGTTATTATCAAAAACAAGATTAAAATATGTACATAACAAAATCTTAAAATCTTAAGTGAAAGCCATTTAACTAATATTTAAAACCTCTGCAATTATTAGTTTATTAGTATCACCCAGGACTGATGTTCAGTATTCTTTCTGAAATTACATAAACAAATGCAAAGATCCAAGTCAAAATTATGCAACAAAACAGCACTCCATCACAAAAGCGTGTAAAATTACAAGAACGCTATTTTAAAACACTGGCACTTGTAATGTCAAAAACCACAAAAATCGCCAAATTGTTTTCTAAATGGCTAAGTGGATAAACATGATTAGTTTTGAGTTTTATAGTCTCAAGTTCAAATAAATTGGACAATTCAATCTGACACTAAATTTGTCTTCTCATCTATTTGATTTACAAAGGGACAAATCATAACTTGAAAAATATACCTTATTTTAAACGTGGCAATTTTAAGTTGGCCCAATTAATTAAAAATACCTTTAATGGAGTCTCGTTTCCTAAGCGATCCATATTTAAATACAAGACTTTTGCAGCCAGCACTTTTTTCCAGAGGCTTTGCCAGGTCTAATGTCAACAAAAAACTTCATATGGCAGTCTAGTATTTTAAGCTCACGCTTTTGGGGATACATTCTCAGGTCTTCTTTAATGTGGGAACTGCAAATATAACTGCCATTACATGGTAATGGTAGTTTTAAAATGTAGAGTCCTCATGTAAAGACTAGAACATACTTTTCTATTAGTCCTTCAAGGACAGACTTTCAAAATGTTTGATTCTAATCCCATGCTGTGAGTAGAGTGGTTACTTTTCACTTTGTAACTGGGCTATGTGAAATTTGCTATGAGCTGATCACAATTTTTAGTTTCAGTTATGGATGAAAACTCTCAATTCAACTCATTACCCTCATTACGAGTATGCAGGGTGTGTAGACAAAAGCTTTTTATCAGCTAACTATATGAAAAGATAAACACTGTAATAAACCGTATGATCCAAAATGGGCAAAAGACTAGCTTCCCCTCAAGAAGAAAAATTTCAGACCTATGAAAAGGACAACAATACTAATAAAAAAAATTGTATTTACTTAGAAGCATTCAGAATGTCAACAAAACAGCTGCAACTTTTTTTGCAATTACAGAGTGGTATTCAGTTAACAGAACAACAATTATTTCGTATAAGCTGCATCAGAGACAACTGAAGATGAAAAAACTACCATCCCCATATATAACTAATTTGTGCTGTGCACCAACAAGAACCTGCTTTAAACTTCCATGCC
The DNA here is from genome assembly GCA_004026585.1 of Noctilio leporinus. NCBI lineage: Eukaryota > Metazoa > Chordata > Mammalia > Chiroptera > Noctilionidae > Noctilio > Noctilio leporinus. The sequence continues at coordinate 27,384 of PVIW01013411.1, forward strand.
AATTTACAACCCCCATACTGTACCAGGCAAGGTTAGTGGCTATTGAAAATACCACCAGGACAGGGCTATCTAAAGACACATTCGGT
>PVIW01013412.1:0-27461 GCA_004026585.1 Noctilio leporinus
AGCTGCTCCCCTTCTTTGCCTCTGCCTCCCCCCTCCCCCCTCCCCCTTTCCTCCTGACTACTGCAGGCCTATTCCTTGTATTCATACACTTGGTTCTGTTTTGCTTGTTGTTAGTTTTGCTCATTATTGTCCTGTAATGGGTGAGAACATATGATACCTGTCCTTCACTGACTGGCTTATAATATTCTCCAGTTCCATCCCAAAGTTTTTTGATCCAATCATCCACTGATGGGCACTTAGGCTGTTTCCAGCACTGGCTATTGTAAATAATGCTGCTATGAACAAAGGGGTACATAGGTTCTTCTGAATTGGTATTTCGGGATTCTTTGGGTATAGTCCAAGTAGTGGAATTGCTAGATTCAAAGGCATTTCCACTTCTAGTTTTTTAAGGTAACTCCATCCTGTTTTCCACAATGGCTGCACCAGCCTGCATTCCCACCAACAGTGCACCAGGGTTCCCTTTTTCCCACATCCTCGACAACACTGTTGTTTGTTGATTTGCTGATGATTGCCATTTTGACAGGTGTGAGGTGGTATCTTATTGTGGTTTTAATTTGCATCTCTCTGATGGTTAGTGATGTGGAGCATTCTTTCATATGCCTCTGGGCCCTTTGTATATCTTTCTCAGTGAGTTGTCTGTTCAGGTCTTTTGCCCATTTTTTAATTGGGCTGCCTGTCTCCCTGGTGTTGAGTGGCATTAGTCCTTTATATATTTTGGAAATCAAACCCTTGCCTGAGGTACCATTGGTAATTATGTTTTCCCATACAGTTGGCTCCCTTTCAATTTTGCTGGTGTTTTCTTTAGCTGAACAGAAACTTTTCAATTTGATATAGTCCCATTTGTTGATTTGTTTTATTATTTCTTTTGCCCTTGGTGAAGTATCAGTAAACATATTTCTGTGTAGGATATCAAATATTTTACAGTCTATATTTTTCTCCAGGACCTTTATGGTGGCACTGTCTATAGTTAAATTCTTTATCCATCTTAAGTTTATTCTGGTGTATGGTATAAGTTGGTGGTCTAATTTTATCTTTTTGCCTGTTTCTGTCCAGTTCTCCCAACACCACTTATTGAAGAGACTGTTTTTACTCCATTTTATGTTCCTTCCCCCTTTGTCGAATATAATTGACCATAGAGTCCTGGGGTTTATTCCTGGGCTCTCAATTCTGTTCCATTGATCTATATGTCTCATCTTATGCCAGTACCAGACAGTTTGGTTGACAGTATCCTTGTAGTATTGTTTGAAGTCCAGTATTGTGATTCCTCCTACCTTGTTCTTCTTTCTCAAGATTGCTGTGGCTATTTGTGGGCATTTTTGGCTCCATATAAATTTTTGAAGTATTTTTTTTATTTCTGTGAAATTTATCATTGATATTTTAATTGGGATTGCATTGAATCTATACATTGCTTTGGGTAGTATGGACATTTTAATGATGTTAATTCTTCCCATCCTTGAATATGGTATATGGTTCCATTTATTTGTTTCTTTCTGAATTTCTTTCTTCATTGTTCTGTAGTTTCCTGAGTGCAGGTCTTTTACCTCCTTAGTTAAGTTTATTCCTAGGTACTTTATTTTTCTTGTTGCTATGGTAAATGGGATTTGTTTTCTCGCTTCTATTTTTGATGTTATATTATTGGTATATAAAAATACTTTTGATTTCTGGATATTGACTTTATATCCAGCTATTTTGCTAAATTTGCTTATTAGGTCAAGTAAGTTTTTGGTGGAGCCAATCGGGTTTTGTATGTACACTGTCATATCATCTGCAAATAATGACAGTTCGACTCCCTCCTTTCCAATTTGGATACCTTTGATTCCTTTTTCTTCTCTGGTGGCTGTGGCTAGAACTTCCAAGACAATGTTGAATAGAAGTGGAGAAAGTGGACAGCCTTGTCTCATTCCTGATCTTAGGGGGAAAGCTTTTAGTTTTTGTCTGTTAAGTATGATGTTGGCTTCAGGTTTCTCATAGATGACCTTTATGATGTTGAGGTATGCTTCCTCTATTCCCAATTTGCTGAGGGTTTTTATCATAAATGGTTGCTGTACTTTATCAAATGCTTTTTCAGCATCTATTAATATGATCATATGGTTTTTGTCTTTCAATTTGTTGATGTGGTATATTACATTTATCGATTTATGAATGTTGTACCATCCTTGTATCCCTGGGGTGAAATCCACTTGACGATGGTGTATGATCCTTGTAATGTACTGCTGAATCCTATTGGCCAATATTTTGTTGAGAATCTTAGCATCTATGTTCATCAGAGATATTGGCCTATGGTTTTCTTTCTTAGTTGTGTTTTGACCTGGTTTTGGGATTAGAATAATATTGGCCTCATAGAAAGAGTTTGGGAATCTTCCCTCTTCCTGTATTTTTTTGTATCTTTGTGTGTTTTTAAGAAATGACTTCCTATTCTAGTGTACACCAGGAAGCTCTACGTTGACTCTTGAATTGAACAACAGGGGATTGAACTGTGTAGGTTCACTTACATACAGTTTTTTTGTTTTGCAATAAACATACATAACATTGTAAATGTATATTCTCTTATGACTTTTAAAATAATTGTTTCTGTATCTTTTTATTTTAAGATTTTACTATTTTTAGAGAGGAGAAGGGAGAGAGGCAGAGAGGGAGAGAGACATCAATGTGTGGTTGCCTTTCACCTGCCTCCAGCTATGGACCTGGCTGGAGGCTGGGCTTGCAACCTGATTATGTGCCCTGGCATGGAATCAAACCAGTGACCTTTAGGTTCACAGGCTGGTGCCTTATCCACTGTGCCACCAGCCAGGGCTGTTTCTGTATCTTTATTTTAAGAATACAGCATATAATACATATGACATATAAAATATGTGTTGATTGATTATTTATGTTATCTTTAAGGCTTCCAGTGAACAGTAAGCTATTAGTAGTTAAGTTTTTGGGAGTCAGATGTTATGCATAGGTTTTCAGCTGAGCAGTGGATTGCCACACCTGAATCCTTCATTGTTCAAGAGTCAACCATATATTGAATTTTGTTTCAGTGACTTCTCATTTCTTAGGAATGAGAAATACATCTGTACTGCACAGATTTGTTTGTTCAGTTAGATTTTATTTTGTATCTGGAAATTGGAATGATCTAGTTGCAATTAAGATAACTTTTGAATATTGGTAATTATTTTTAAAGTTGAAACTTAAAATTTTAACTTGATGGCAGTAATCAAGAATTTGACCAAGTTGAAAGCCAGTTCTCCAGCCAGGTCTGTAGCTGGAGGCAGGTGAAAGGCAACCATACATTGATATCTCTCTCCCTGTGTGCCTCTCTCCCTTCCCCACTCTCTAAAAATAATAAATAAAATCTTTAATAAAGAAAAAAGTGGCAAATACATTTAAAAAAAAGAATTTGTTACATAGATTTTTGTACAAGAAAGTGTATTTATGTCCATTGAAATTATTTAACAAATACAAGAGGGTACCCCCTAAAACCAAATTATCTCTGGTAATTTGAGATAAGAGAAGCCCATAGTACAGGCTTCTCTTGCTAGGGAGTATTCTAGGAACCCCTCTGTATCAGGGTAATAGTGTTGTTGTGAGGCTACGTTAGGCTTCAGTGAATGTTTTTTGAAGACTCTTTCAACATATTTGCCATATCATGATGGGTGATTTATGATTGTACCTGTCCACACTGCAGTGAATGTCCAGTAGTTTTTGACCAAAAATGTGATGACCCTGGTGCCCCACCCTCCCTTTTCACCCAGTCTTGCCCTGAGCAACTTTATTTTGGTTCCCCTGACCTTAAAGTATAACATTTTGCCAGTGTGGAAGAGGTGAAACAAAAAATGGCAGAAGCACTAAAAGGCATTAAAATTAACAAGTTTAAAAACTGTTTTGAGCAGTGGAAAAAATGTCTTGATAGGTGTATTGCATGTAAAGGAAAATACTTTGAAGGTAACTAAAGTTTAAATATGTAAGAAAGACAAAATTTTTGATAAATAAATTCTGGGATTGTGGGGGTCTCCCCTTTCATAATAGGGTTATATTCTAATTTCAGACTAAGGAGAAATTCTCATTATCAGTCTTTTCTTTTTTCTTTTTTTCCAAAAATTGGTATTTTATTTTAAAGACCAAAGTTTACCCAATAGGTATATTACTTTATATTGTATAAATAACTAAATATATACTTTGAGTGGAATCATGTTTTGAGAACTCATTAGTGAACTGACATGCTAAGATAGATCTTGTGAAAGGGCAGAGATCCTTCCAAGTATTCCAGTGTGGTAAAGTCAATGCATCATTAAAAGAGTTTAAAAGTACTAGCCATGTGAAAAGACAGCCTTACTTGCAGACTGGTGGTATTTAATATCCAGTGGGATCCAGTCAAAAATGAATTTAAGAAATTGTGCTGAAGTTATTGTATTAACTTTAATTATTTGGGGAAGTACTTAAATTCTTACAAATGTATTCTTTATTCTACTGTAGTTCTTCATTTGTATACATAGTAGTGTATATGTTTATAAAATCACAGGTAGTGTGTTTTATGGGTAATATAAGGGATTACCAAAAGTAATTTTGACTATTCAAAATTTTAGCCTCTTGGCTGACGCTAGAACTCAATCCCTGAATAAGATGGAAGATTACCTAATAGATCTTGATATTTGTCCTCCCCCCCTTTTTTAACCCTTTACAAGTGACCCTAATTATTTTGTATATGTAGGTATGTATGAAGTATTAACACCAGTATAAGAATTTCTATTTTTGTTCAGGCAACTCGATGTAACTGTCACCAAAAATCTAAAGAGGAAAAATGCACATATGCCGATAAATATACCCAAACCCCCTGGAGAAGGATTCCTGTAAGTAGCATATACCTATAACTCTTTCTCTTTTCATTTACTATTTTGATGTTTTGTTCTGCCCTTTTTCACTCTAGTCCTTAAAAATTTTGAATCTGTAATGGCTGTTAATTTTGTTTAAGCCAAATTTTTCTTTTCTCTTAGGTATTTATGTGCTTTCTAAAGTTTCTCTTGTGTGTCTACATAAGTGAATGTGCATTTAATAGCTTCTCCATTCTGCATATTGTAACCCATTTTATTTGAGTGTCTAGTCTTCTCTCACTGCTTTTATGGGAGTATTATTTTCCCATACCCTTAAAGAAATAGAAATCCAAAATTCAGTCTTCTCTCTTTGGCCATAAATGACTCTTGAAAATATATGATGCCATATATTCTCTTTTTGTTCAGAGTTTTCAAATACATTTCATTATTATAATTACTCATATTTCTCAAATGTTGAGGCTATTAGAAAATATAAATGCATTAGGATCTAGACAGTAAAGGTTAGACCTAGTTAGGGAATGGTTTATTCTAAACAATAGAAAATAACCATGCAGTCGGTCCTTCTTTGTTGTTTTTTAAAATGATGTATCTCAGAGCATATTAGTGCTAAAATATACTGACCATAATGTAATCTGAGTTTTTCCAAACTTAGCTCAGGTTGTATCTGAGCCACAGAAGTAGTATATGACCATCAGTTATCATTATCCTGTTGTATAGTGATAAGCAATAGACAATTTTTATTTAGAGAATGCCTGATAAGCCAGTTTTGACTTTTCTTTTTTTTTTTTTTTTTTTTGTGTGTGTGTGTGTGTGTGTGTGTGTTTTAAAGATTTTATTATTTTTAGAGGGAGGTGAAGGGAGAAAGGCAGAGAGGGAGAGAATCAATGTATGGTTGCCTTTCATCTGCCTCCAGCCGTATACCTGGCTGGAGACCTGGCTTGCAACCTGGTTATGTGCCCTGGCTGGGGAAGCGAACCAGAGACCTTTGGGTTCATAGGCCAGCACATATCTACTGTGCCACCAGCCAGGGCTTTTGTCTTATTTTAGCAGTGGGATCCTAGTAACACAAATAAATGGGGTCCTATAAAGGTTAATCTAATCAACAATCCAGTTTTTAAAACAGGGTAGGCCTTTAAAATTTAAAATAGTTTTCTTTTCATCTAATTAACAACTTTAATGTGCTTGGTTTAAATATGATACTGATAATTAATTTACTCAGCAAAAGTTTTGGTGAGCTTGTCCTATCTCAGTTACGTTTTTGAAGTAGGAGTGGGGATTTGCAGAAGGAAATACACAGAAATACACAGACAAATAAGGGAATTCCACCATTAACAAGTGTTTAATAAAGGAACTGGTGATGTAATATAATTAAAGTCCTATTAAGTTCAAGAGATTGAGAAAGTCTAGCTGGGAGAATCAAGGAGCATGGTGAAGAAGGTGGCAGTAGTGGTTGAATTGTAGAAAGCAAAAGATGCCGGTAAACAGAGGTGATATACTATTCCTTTAAAGTCAAAGGATATGGAAACTTACCTATTTAGAAACAATTGCAAAATGAAGACTGTGCCTCTTGCTTCTAAACTGAGCTTTTGGACTTTCCAGATTTCTCCAGTATCTTCATAGGGATGTTTATGACTTCTGACATTGTTACTAAGTAATTGGTGGTTTTATTAAGTGTGAGCAATTCTGTTTTGCCATCCTCCTGGGATTCTTTATAACATCTCTGGCTCCCTCAGCTTCACTCTTCTGGAAACTGGCTATTATTTATAAGCCTGCTCACTAGACAAAAGTAAATGGTGTAGAACACACTAAGACATTCCTGAACATATTCCTCAGTTAGCTTTACTATGATCTTGGGAAAAGAGAAGGTCAAATTTTTAGCCTAGCACACCTAACAAATCCAGGTTAGGCTTCCTTATTATCTATTACTATAGGAATCACCTGGCTGAGTACCTTTGTTTATAAGGTAACAAAAGCCAGGGGGATTAAATGGCATATTAAAGTTTCCATAATTAACCAGTAGCTGAACTAGTATTACTAATTTTAGACTGCTAGCTTTTAGTCCAAGGTTTCCTTCCCGAAAAGCAGCACACTGAGGAGCCTTAAAGGATTGAAAGAGGTTTTGCTGATTGAAATGGGAGATATATTCTTGGCAAAAGGACCAGTACAAGTAAAGACAAAGGTGGAAAGGTATGACTGGGGAAGAGTCAGTACATTGCATGATTTTGGCAGGAACACAAATGAATGTTTAGAGAAATCAGATGAAGTTAGTGTTGAAGTTCTCTTGAAGGTAGAATTTAAAATTTAATCCAGAAATGACTGGGAAATAGCGGTGTTTATTTAAAGAAGTAGTTATAGGTATTTAATTAATTGTTAATTATTACATGTTAATCTTGAATATTGATTTTCTCTGATTTTATGTTCTTTGGACTTTGTTGGATTCATTTAAAATAAATTATTTTGGAAACCATATATTATAATAACAAAGATTTAATTTTTTTATTTTAAAAGGTTGCACCTGATTCTACATGTTATTATTTATTTATTTATTTTAAAGGTTTTATTTATTATTATTTTTAGAGAGAGGGGTAGGGAGAGAGGCAGAGAGAAGGAGAGAGAGAGAGAGATCAACGTATGGTTGCCTTTCACCTGCTTCCACCAACAGACGTGGCTGGAGACCTGGCTTGCAACCTGGTTATGTGCCCTGGCTGGGAATCGAACCAGCGACCTTTGGGTTTGCAGGCCAGCACCTTATCCACTGTGCCACCAGTCAGGGCTTACATGTTATTTTTTAGCAAGAACACACATATTTAAACAAGATGTTGATGGTTGGGATGGGGAGATGCACTGGAACTCCTCTTTGGCAATATCTAGCTTGTTAGGTGGTGATTTTGCGAAGCAAAACATGTTATATTAAAAAAATCCCTAAGTTTAGTGTGGATAAAATTGTATTTTTGATCTGGCTAAGCCTTTGGGAAGACTGAAAGTAAAATCTCATTACTTGTTCTTTACCATTCCCTATAATATCTTGGAACACATAAATGCCCTTCTGAGACTCCTCTCAGTTACTTGAGGATTATAGAATCTAAGAGATTTGTGACTCATATGTAAGCATGTCCTGTGAACATTTCCTGGAATAGGAGAAAGAAATCTGGTTGCAGTGGAAGGCAGAAAAGGTGGTGGAGGAGAGAGTTGCTGCCTATAATACTTGCTAGCAGCTATTTAAGTTATGGGGAAAAATTTTTTAAAAATAGACATCTCAGTCAGAATCTGTTAGAAGAAAGGAGAATGACAGACCACCAATAGCAGCAGAGCAATTCAATTTGAATGGGTTGAGCCCAACATAAATTTTCATAATTTTTTTTCAAAAGAAGTGTTGTATCACTTAGTTGCCGTAAATAAAAATTTCAAAGTAGGGAATCAACAGGAAATACACCAGAGAATGAGATAAGGTAGTAGGACAGGGGAAAGGAAGAAAAGCAGATATTCACTTATTCATTCACAGATATTTGTGTACCTATTCTGTTCTGGACACTGTTCTAAACTGAGAGTGTAAACATGAAAATAGTATATACATTCCCAGCACTCAGAATGCTTACAGAAATCTCCAATGTACCTAAAATGGTATTAATCTCACTAAAATGGTATTAATCTCACTCTTTTCCTACATATGAAAAAGCTATGACAAATGTCCTGATGAGAGACAAACAGCTGACCAGGTTTATGCCATGAGGAAGAGTTTTGAGCAGTCCATTGTGATAATCTATAGAACATATCTATAATATTTACAATTTTATCATGGGAGATAAAATGAAATATTAAATACAAGAAACAATATAACTCAAAGATTTGTCTTAAGACCATTTTCCCCGAAGTCCTTTTTCTTTTATACCATATGCCTTCTTGATTTGGAAGTGGGCAGCATTATTAGTTAATTTTTGTTTGAGATTAATGTCCTGATATTAATTAGATGTGTTATTTTCTCCCAATTGGAGAGATGTCATATCACTATTCATATATATTTCCAAAGGAAATTAAGGGATTTATTTATCTGTCAAGGTCTTTTATTTAAACTCACTATTAGTTGTATTTAAAATAGGCCATTAAAAGGATTTTAAGTGAAATATACATGTACTTTTGTGTTTAAACAAGCAAGATTTATGATGTGGTTATGCAATTATTTGTAAATTATTTAATATTTAGTCAATATTATATATTGACCATTGAATATGGTCTGTGTTTCAATGAGCTAAATGCTAACAAGTACCATCATCTGTGTTGCTGAGACGTTTCATTCCATTGTGTGTCTTTAACACTGATTTTATTAACAGTAGGACTGTGACTTTAATGGCAGGGTTTGAAAACCAATAACTGAGAAATAGAATTGTTTTCAAGGCTAGGAACAAATTAAATAGTCTATTATATCAGTTGATTTATCTTGTCATAAATTTTACGATATTAAATATGTGTCCTCTATTACCAAATACCAAAACAATGAGAGCAGGCATTTTTGAAATCACTAAAAGAAGACAAATTTGTCCACAGTACAGTTAGAAAATAAAGGATAGCCCCAAAGTTTTCTACTACTAGGATCTCTTTCATTTGTGTAATGTAATGTACAGTTTAATTTACTAACTTGTACATTAGAGTGCAAGAAGGACGTAGAGAGATTTTACTTTTAGGATTTAATGTTAGGCAGCAGTTAGTGAAACATGGATGATCCTCCTAGCTTTCCAAGAAGCATCATGATTACATCAGTCTTTCAGAATAAATCAGTCAGCTTTCCTAAGAGGTCATAAAAGAGGTAACAAAAGTTGCTTCCCTTTTTGTCTGTGTGAGCTGAGTGATAATTTTATGAGGCCTTTATTTGCTGAAACATTCTAACTTTTCTTTTTGTTAGAGAAGTACAAAAACATTTCTACATATGTTTTTAGAAAATTACTATTTTTTAAATATCAAATGTAACTAGTTTTTTCCCCCTAAGGATTTTTTCTTTAGTAATGTGTTCTGAAAATGCCAAATAGTTATGTTAATATTCTTGATATTGCAGAAAATAATACTATTTCTCTTACCCAATACTAAAATTTCTAAGCAGATATAGTTGTCCTGATCATTCAGAGCAGTGAAGTATCAATGACCTTCAGGCAAAAAGCCCATCTGTGAAGCAAGTTGGAAACATTACTTGTGGTTAGGGAGAAACACTCTATGAGGAACCATCTCAAAAAAATGTGTCAAAAAGAACCTTTTATAGGATTTGAGCTTTTCCTGGGTGATATCAGAGAAAGTGGAAAAGGTCAGGGTAGAGTGACCTTGTTTATATTCCGTACTTAGACAAAGCTATGAATTGGTCTTATTTTGTTTCATGTTATCATGGTCTCAGAGTAACTTTGGTATTCTGTGAGATCATTTATCAAGTCAGTTCTGGACACTAGGGGCTGCTTGCCATCTTTCTCAGAAGGAAAATAAAATGGGTTAAATAAAATTCTACCAACCAGATGAAATTTCTTATACTAATAAAACTCTGTAACACCTGGATTGTTACCTCTCTGTATTTTAAAATCACTTACTGTACCTTGTCATGTGTTAGTGCACTTATTGGTGATGGTAAAAGTATTACATGAGAATATTGTGAGAGAAGAGAGAAATTTGGAAAGTTACACTTGGATCACATTATGGAGACTTAGATATTGGATTGAGAACTTTCCACGGAATTCTATAGCCAGAGGGTTCTAGCAGGGAACAGGCTTAACTATGTTTTGGTACAAGAGAAATACAATGTCAGAGGAGAAACTAATTTGAGGCAGGAGCTTTGTCTCATTTCTCTGCCAGTGCTTAACATAGGGATCCAGCAGGAATGAATTTTTCCTGGTGAGCACAGAATGAAGGAAGGGGAAGTATTAAAATAGCCCAGGCAAGAGGACATGAGGACTAACCTTTGATTGATGATCTCTCACAGAGATAGAAAGGTCACTGACATAGAATTTGTTGTTTTGATATGAGATTGGATGAGAAGGTTATGAAGATTGGGAAGATGGCATATAAATCATAAAAACAGGAAAACCTAGAGAAAGGATTTTGTTAGGGAAGGAAACTACTGAAGGATGTGTATGTGTATGTATGTATGTATGTATGTATGTATGTATATTATGCAGAAAGATATATACAGATTATAGATACAGGTATCTATAAATAATGAAAGAGAGGGGACCCAAAAATAATTTATTTATAAAAAAAATGTATATTCTTATCTGTTTAAACTTCATTCACCTCAAAGTACTCTCCATTTGATGCAATACACCTATCAAGATTTTTGTCAGTGCTCAAAACAGTTTTTGAACTCATTAATTTTGATGCCTTTTAATGTTTCTGCTGTTTTTTGTTTCACCACTTTCACATCAGCATAATGTTTCCCATGAGGACTTTTTTCATCAGAGGAAACAAAAACATTACTTGAAGGGAGATCGCATGAATAGGGAGGTTGGGGCATGGGGTTCATTTCATTTTTGGTCAAAAACTGATGAAAACTAGGAAGAGTGTAGGTAAGTGCACTTGGAAATCACCCATCGTGAAATGTGCAAACCCTTGAAAAGAGTCTTCAAAAATAATTCATTGAAGTCTCTCAACACCAGCACTCACCTATACTACAAGGGGCCTGCCCCCAAGAAGGTAATATTCTGCATTTTGGGGGAATACACACACACACACACACACACACGTATAATTTGATCACTAGAGTTTGAGATTCTGGAAGAACAAAGAGCAGAGATGTTTGAATTTATAGTATTGGAACTTGAAAAGTGGAGAAGTTAAGTAAAAATCTCAATTCAAAGTGTGTGGAGGACAGAAATCTTTTGTGTAGAGCTCATCCATTGGGAAAGCTTAGAAGTGTCATAGGCCCCTTTTAGAAGCAAGTAAGACCCTTCCAATAGGATTCCCAAGCTCTCACAGAAAAGGGAAAATATGTAATTTTCCTGAATCAGGAAAAGTTTTATATATCTCTTCAGTCCTAAGATAAAAATCCCCCAGCCTAAAAAACAAACAAACAAACAAAAAACAACTCCAGCCTCTAACCTCAAGTGGTAACTTTCATCTGCTCTCATCACTGCTTGAAGAGAAAACAGCTGTCAGATCTGAGGGAAGGGTGGCACATGCTCCGTTCCTTATTTTTGTTTCTTAGAGCTCGCAGAAAAGGTTTTTTGGTGAAGACTTAAAAATCTATAGACTTTAGTTTATGTAGAAATGAGGTGCTCATTTAACATGTTTTCCTTCTTCTCCCAAGAAAATACAACCCTATCAGTATAATCAGTATTTCAAAAAGTTTTCCTCTGTATTACTCTAATGTGTACTATGGTTTTATTACTCTTTATTTTTTTTACTTTTTATTTTAAATACTTTGTAGATTTACAGGAAACTGAAAAATAGTACAGAAAGATGTATTGTATCTTCATCCAACATCCCCTATGGTTACATAAATATAAATCTAGCACAATGTCAAGACCAGGAAGTTGACATTAGTGTGTGCATAGTTCTGTGCCACTTTATCACTTGCATAGATTTATGTAATAATCACCATACTTAAGATTCAGAATCAGCCCTGGCTGGTGTGGCTCAGTGGATTGGCTCTGGCCTGCAAACCCAAGGGTTGTTGGTTTGATTTCCAGTCAGGACACATAACCAGGTTGCAAGCCAGGCCTCCAGTGAGGTCCCTAGCTGGAGGCAGGTGAAAGGCAACCAACGATACATTGATATTTCTCTCCCTTTCTTCCTCCCTTCTGCCTTTCTCTAAAAATAATGAATAAAATCTTAAAAAAAAAACAAAAATAAAAAAGATTCAGAATCATTGCACCACTAGAAAGTTCTCCTTTTGTTCTGATTATTGTCTTTTAATAATCACAACCACCCTCTTCTTCCCCTACCATTCCTATCTCTGGGCAACTGTATATATAATTTTGTATATAATTTTATATAAATGGCATTATATAGTGTGTGGCATTTTGAGATTGGCTTTGTTTACCCAGCATAACACCCTAGAGATTTATCCAAGTGGTTGTGTCTGTCAGTAATTTGTTTCTACTTATTGCTGAGGATTCCATGATATTAATGTTCCACCATTTGTTTAACCACATATATTGAGAGACATTTTGGTAGTTAACATTTTTTGTTACTATGAGTAAAGCTGCTACAAATATATGCGAAGATCTTGTGTAGGTGTACATTTTTATTTCTATGGGTTTAGTGCCCAGTGGTGCAATTTTTCAATTTTATGAAACTATGTTTAGTTTTTAGTTTTTTATCCACTGAGTCACCAGCCAGGGTTTATGTTTAGTTTTTAAAGAAACTGCCAAATGGTTTGCCAGAGCAGCAGTGTTATTTTAGATTCTCATTAAAGCACTTAATATTTTCATTATTTATTTTAGTCATTCTGGTAGGTATGTAGTCCTCATTGTAGTTTTTTATTTTTTAAGGCTTTTTTTTTTTTAAGATATTTTATTTAATTATTTTTAGAAAGAGGGGAAGAGAGAGAGGCAGAGAGGGAGAGAGACATCAATGTATGGTTGCTTTTCACCTGCCTCCAGCCACAGACCTGATTGGAGACCTGTTTTACAACCTTGTTATGTGCCCTGGCTGGTGAATCAAACCTGCGACCTTTGGGTTTGCAGGCCGGCGCCTTATACACTTTGCTACCAGCCAGGGCTCATTGTAGTTTTAATTTATATATCCCTAATGTCTAATTATGTTGACAACTTTTGGTGTGCTTATTTGCCATTCCATTGAAATTTTTTTCCCCATTTTAAAATTAGACCACTTGTTTATCTACTTTGCCATTTTGAGGGGTTTTTTTCCATAACATTTTTAAAATTTAATTTTATCGTTGTATTACATCCATCCCCTTTTAGCTCCCCTCTGTACTCTTCCCCACCCACCCATTCCCCCCAAAGTCAATCCCACCTATTGTCCATGTCCATGGTTCCTTCATACTAGGTTCTTGTCTAAACTGCTCCCCTTCCTTTCCTCTTCCTTCCCTCTCCTCCTAACCCCCTTCCTCCTGCCAACTGAAGGCCTAGTCACTGTATTCATATATCTGGTTCTCTTTTGGTTGTTGTTAGTTTCATTCATTATAGTCCTATAATGGGTGAGATCATATGCTATTTGTCCTTCACTGACTGGCTTATTTCACTAGGCATAATACTTTCTAGTTCTATCCACATTGTTACAAAGGGTAGGAGTTCCTTCTTTCTTTCTGCTGTGTAGTATTCCATTGTGTAAATTTGTGTACCAAAGTTTTTTGATTCAATCATCCACTGATGGGCACTTAAGCTGTTTCCAGCACTTGGCTATTGTAAATAGTGCCGCTATGAACATAGGTGTACGTAGGTTCTTATGAATTGGTATTTTGGGATTCTTTGGGTATAGTCCAAATAGTGGAATTGCTGGATCAAAAGGCATTTCCATTTTTAGTTCTTTAAGGTAACTCCATCCTGCTTTCCATAGTGGCTGCCCCAGCCTACATTCCCACCAACAGTGCACCAGGGTTCCCTTTGTCCCCCATCCTCGCCAACACTTGTTGTTTATTGATTTGTTGATGATTACCATTCTGACAGGTGTGAGGTAGTATCTTATTATGGTTTTAATTTGCATTTCTCTGATGACTAGTGATGTTGAGCATTCTTTCATATGCCTCTGGGCCCTTTGTATATCTTCCTCAGTGAGTTGTCTGTTCAGGTCCTTTGCCCATTTTTTAATTGGGCTGTCTGTCTTCCTGGTGTTGAATGGCATTAGTTCTTTATATATTTTGGAGATCATACCCTTGTCCAAAGTACCATCGGCAATTATGTTTTCCCATACAGTTGGTTCCCTTTCAATTTTGCTAGTGTTTCTTTAGCTGAACAGAAACTTTTCAATTTGATATAGTCCCACTTCTTGATTTGTTCTATTATTTCCTTTGCCCTTGGTGAAGTATCAGTAAACATATTTCTGTGTAGGATATCCAACAGTTTACTGCCTATATTTTTCTCCAGGACCTTTATGGTGGCACTGCTTATATTTAAATTTTTATCCATCTTAAGTTTATTCTGGTGTATGGTGTAAGTTGGTGGTCTAATTTTATCTTTCTGCCTGTTTCTGTCCAGTACTTCCAACACCACTTATTGAAGAGACTTCATTTTACTCCATTTTATGTTCCTTCCCCCTTTGTTGAATATTAATTGACCATAAAGTCCTGGGTTTATTTCTAGGCTCTGAATTCTGTTCCATTAATCTATATGTCTCATCTTATGCCAGTACCAGACAGTTTGGATGACAGTATCCTTGTAGTATTGTTTGAAGTCCAATATTGTGATTCCTCCTACTTTGTTCTTCTTTCTCAAGATTGCTCTGGCTATTTGTGGACGTTTTGGGCTCCATATAAATTTTTGAAATATTTTTTCTATTTCTGCGATGTCTGTCATTGGTATTTTAACTGGGATTGCATTGAATCTATAGATTGCTTTGAATAGATAGTATGGACATTTTAATGATGTAATCCTTCCCATCTATGAACATGGTCTATGCTTCTATTGATTTGTATCTTCCTGGATTTCTTTCTTCATTGTTCTGTAGTTTTCTGAGTATAGGTCTTTTACCTCCTTAGTTAAGTTTATTTCTAGGTACTTTATTTTTCTTGTTGCTATGGTAAATGGGATTTGTTTTCTTGCTTCTATTTCTGATGTTATATTATTGGTATACAAAAATACTTTTGATTTCTGGATATTGACTTTATATCCAGCTATTTTGATAAATTTGCTTATTAGGTCAAGTAAGTTTTTGGTGGAGCCTGTTGGGTTTTGTATGTACACTATCATAATCATCTGCAAATAATGACAGTTTGACTTCCTCCTTTTCAATTTGGATACCTTTGATTCCTTTTTCTTCTCTGGTGGCTATAGCTAGAACTTCCAAGACAATGTTGAATAGAAGTGGAGAAAGTGGACAGCCTTGTCTTGTTCCTGATCTTAGGGGGAAAGCTTTCAGTTTTTGTTGGTTAAGTATGATGTTGGCTTGAGGTTTGTCATAGATGGCCTTTATGATGTTGAGGTATGCTCCCTCTATTCCCATTTTGCTGAGGGTTTTTATCATAAATGGTTGCTGTACTTTATGAAGTGCTTTTTCAGCATCTATTGATATGATCATATGGTTTTTGTCTTTCAGTTTGTTGATGTGGTGTATTACATTTATTGATTTACGAATGTTGTACCATCCTTGCATCCCTTGGATGAAATCCACTTGATCATGGTATATGATCTTTGTAATGTACTGCTGAATCCAGTTGGCCAATATTTTGTTGAGAATCTTAGCATCTATGCTCATCGGAGATATTGGCCTATAGTTTTCTTTCTTAGTTGTGTCTTGACCTGGTTTTGGTATTAGAATAATATTGGCCTCATAGAAAGAGTTTGGGAAACTTCCCTCTTCCTGTGTTTTTTTGGTATAGATTGAGAAGGATAGGAGTTAATTCTTCTTTAAATGTTTGGTAAAATTCACCTGTGTATCCATCCGATCTGGGGCTCTTGTGCTTTGGGAGATTTTGGATTACTTCTTTAATTTCACTAGTTGTTATTGGCCTATTGAGGCTTTCTGCTTCTTCTGGGTTCCGTTTTGGTAGATTATACCTTTCCAGAAATGTGTCCATTTCATCCAGGTTGTCATATTTTTTGTCATAGAGTTGTTTGTAGTAATTTCTTACAATGTTTGTATTTCTGAGGTATCAGTTGTAATTTCTCCTCTGTCAGTTCTGATTTTGTTTATTTGGGTCCTCTCTCTCTTTTTCTTGGTGAGTATGGATAAACACTTGTCAATTTTGTTTATTTTTTCAAAGAACCAGCTCCTGGACCTGTTGATTCTTGGAATTGTAGTTTGAATCTCTGAGTTATTTAGTTCTGCTCTAATCTTGATGATTTCCTTCCTTATTCTTGCTCTGGGCTTTGTTTGTTATTGCTTCTCTAGTTCTTGCAGCTTTGTGGTTAGGTTGTTTTTATAAACTTCTTGTGACCTTTTTAGATAGGCCTGTATTGCTATAAATTTCCCTCTGAGCACTGACTTTGCTGTGTCCCATAATTTTTGGGTTGTTATGTGTTAATTGTTAATTGTTTCCAGGAACTTTTTGATTTCATCTTTGATCTCATTGTTAACCCATTCATTACCTAAAAGCATGTTATTCAGTCTCCATGAGTTAAAGTGTTTTTGGTTTTTCCCTTGAGATTGGTTTCTCGTTTCAAGCCATTGTGATCTGAGAAGATGCTTGGTATGCTTTCAATTTTCCTGTATTTGTGGAGGCTTGTCTTGTGACCTACGTTATAGTCTATTTTAGAGAATGATCCATGTGCATTTGAAAAGAATGTGTATTTTGCTTTTTTGGGGTAAAAGACTCTGTATACATCAGTTAGGCCCATTTCCTCTAGAGTGTTGTTCAATGCCACAACATCTTTGGGGAATTTTTGTTTGGAATATCTGTCCATTGTTGATAGTGGGGTATTAAAATCCCCTACTATTAGTGTGTTGCTGTCTGTATCTTTCTTAAAGTCCTCCAAAATTTTCCTTATATATTTCAGAGCTCCTATGTTGGGTGTGTATATGTTTACCAGAGTTATTTCTTCTTGATGGATTGTTCCTTTAGGTATTATGAAATGTCCTCCTTTATCTCTCTTATGGCCTTCATTGTAAAATCTATTTTGTCTGAAATAATTATTGCTACTCCAGCTTTTTATTCATGTTCATTTGCTTGATATATTTTTTTCTATCCCTTCACTCTCAATCTGTGTCAATCTTTTGTTCTGAGGTGGGTCTCTTGAATACAGCATATATGTGGGTCATGTTTTCTTACCTATTCAGCTATCCTGTGTCTTTTGATTGGTGCATTTAATCCATTTACATTTAAGGTTATAATTGATTGATACTTATTCATTGCCATTTTCTCACTTTGTACCTGTATTCCTCTTTGGCTTTCTCTGTTTCTTCCTTTTATTTATTTATTTATTTTTAAAGCAGACCCTTTAGCGTTTCTTACAATGCTGGTTTGGTAGAGATATATTCTTTTAGTCTTCTTTTGTCTGGGAAACTCCTTATTTCTCCTTCCATCTTGAATGAGAGCCTTGCTGGATAGAGTATTCTTGGTTGCAGGCCTTTGTTTACAATTACTTGAAATGCTTTTAGCCATTCCCTTCTGCCTTGAATTGTTTCTGTTGAATAATCATTTGATTGCCTTATTGGAGCCCCTTTATATGTTATTTGTCATTTCTCTCTTGATGCTTTTAGGATTCTCTCTTTGTCTTTGAAATTTTCCATTTTAATTATAATGTGCCTTGGAGTTGGTCTGTTTGGGTTGATCTTCAATGGGACCCTCTGTCCTTCCTGAACTGGATTAATGTTTTCACTCATCATGTTAGAGAACTTTTCTATCATGACTTTTTGAACAGGTTTTCCATTCCTTGTTACTCTTCTCTCTCTGGTATCCCTGTGATACGGATGTTAGTATGTTTCATGTTGTCCTGCAGCTGTCTTAAAACCTCTTCATTCTTGTTTAGCCTTTTTTCATTCTCTTGTACAGTCTTGGAGTATTTGTCTACGTTGTCCTCCAACTCGCTGATCTGATCCTCTGCTTCCTTTTGCCTACTGTTGATTCCTTCTATTGTATTCTTCAATTCAGAAAATGTATTCTTCATTTTCTCCTGGCTCTTACTGATGGTTTCTGTGTCCTTTTTGATGCTGTTGTAGCTCTCAGTCAGTTCCTTGTAACTTCCCTGGAGTTGTTTATAGTTTTCTTTGAGCTGGCTAAGCTCATTGAGCATCTCTGTCATCATTCTTTTGAATTCCTTATCTGATATATCATGTGCCTCTGTTTCATTTGGTGATCTTTCTGGGGATTCTTCCTCTCCTCTTGATGATGGACTGATTCTTTTTTTCCCCATTTTGGGTATCTGTTGTTACTTGGTTTTTGGTTTTTGGTTTTTGCTTCCTTGCCTTTTTTGAGCACCATTTTGTGTTAGGAGATTTGTGGAGTTCAGTGTTGCAGTCTCCTAGATTTTCTCCACTTGTTGCTCTTAGGGTGGGTGGCCTTTATGTCATTAACTTGGGCTGTCTGGTTGTATTCTGGATTGTATGTTGCCCCTTTCCTTCCAGTTGGCTGATTGCAAGACACTCCTTCTATCCTTTATCATATGCTGTTTTTGAGCTGCTCCTAAAACAGAACCATCAGTCCAGGCAAAATAACCATAGCTTCAGTGATATCTTTCTCTTCTACTTCCTTTTTCGATTGCCTTTGAACATAATTATATACCCAAACCCTCCAATGTAACTCACGCTCTTAATCACACCCGCAGCCGCAATTGAGCCGGTCTTGATAGGGACGTAGGTATATTAAGACTGTTGTACAAGGAGGAAAAATGATTAAGTGGACTAAAGTGTAGTTTTGAAGGGTGCTGGGGAGTAGCAAAGATAGCAAGGATATGAGAGAGAAAACCAACTTTTCTATTCTATAGAAATGAGGAGAGGGAGAATCAGAAAGCCTCAGGTCCAAGTGAACAGTGTAAGCCTATGTATATAGTTGCCTCCATCTGCCTCCCTGTTCACCCTTAGTGATCCCTGATTGGTCCAGGTGGAGCCAGGACCTGTGGGCTTTTAACAGGAAAAAAATAGTAATAATAAAGGGTTTAAAAAAAAAAAAAAAAAGAAAGAAAGGGGTTAGGTGGCTGTTCACCCTTAATTAGCCCTGATTGGTCCAGGTGGAGCCAGACCTGTGGGCTTTAGCAGAGAAAAGAAAAAAAATAAAAAATTTAAAAATAATAATAATAATAAAAGAAAAGAAATAATAATAAGGAAAGGGTTCAGGTGGCTGTTCACCCTTTATGATCTCTGATTGGTGCAGGTGGAGCCAGGCCCTGTGGACTTTTAGTAGGAAAATAATAATAATAATAAAGTATTTAGGTGGCTGTTCACCCTTAATAATCCCTGATTGGTCCAGGTGGAGCCAGGACCTGTGGGCTTTTAGCAGGGGGGGAAAAAAAAAGAATAAAGAGCAGGTCTAGGTGGCTGGAGAGGGGAGGAATACTTAAATTGAGGCCTGGGAATGTGTTGTAGCCAGAGAGTGAGTTGACTTTAAATCAAGAGTAGGGGGAAGGTCTTGGGTATTTAGGTAGATTGAAATAGGGGAGGATTAAAAATATGTGAGTTTTGATACACTATGGTTTAAACAGTATTTACTTAAATGCACTAATTGTGAGGCTTGGAAGTAACTTTTAAAAAGAATATGTTAGGGATTAATAGTTCATGTAGCTCTCGGTGTGACTCAGGTGCTTGAGATTAGCAGCAATCTATTTCCTGAGTCTTTTTCTTGGTCAGGCCTCTGCAGTCTACAGTCTAGCTGTGTGGTCTTGGAGTGGTAGGGCCTATGGTTGTCACAGTCAGGGCTGATTCTGAGTGTCAGCCCCCTGGTAGGCTGGGCCTCCAGTAGCCTAGCTGGGTTTCAGGGCTTCAGGTGTTCTGGGGCCCCCCTTTTCTGCTTACGTTTGAAGTCCAGCAGGATGCTTCTGTGGTGTCTACGGCTGCTCCTCCCCCTCCAGCTCCTGGAGAAGGTTCCTGCCTGAGATGGGCACCTGGCTCCCCCCCAGGGTGGCCTGCAACCTCGCTGGCTCCTGTGATGAGTGGCTCTGCCCCTGCAGCTCCCAGAGGATACAGTCCCCATCCACCAACAGAGCCCAGGGTCTGCCAACAGTGCCCGGCTCCCCTGGGCGAGGGCCAGTTCTCCAGGCAGTCCAGCCCTCTGAGGAGTCCTTCACTGCAGCCTCTGTGATATGCGCCTGGCTCCCCAGAGTGTCCGCAGCACAGCCTTTGTGGCCTGCATTGGGTGGGTCAGTTGCCCCAGCTGCAAGTTCCTGGCGTGCAGGTTGAAGTTTCTGTGGGAGCCTGCGGCCGGTGAGGGTGCTCGGGTCTGTGCCTACCCCCTTGCAGGGGCTTTAAGCCACTTATTCCCCATGGCCCAGCAGCACCGTTTTCAGCCCTCTCGCTACTCTGGCCAGTGCACTTCCCCGCTCCCCCATTCCTGCTCCCTGCAGGTCTCTTCCACCTCTGGCCCAGTGAGGAGTTTCCTCTGTCTGTCTCTAGAGAGAGGCTCTCATACAGTCCCTCCCCTGCAGGAGTTCAATTCCTGTTCCCTCCGGTGTTTGCTGTCACTGCCCGCAGTTCACTGCTCAGATTTCTAGTTGCCAGGGAGCCTAGAGCTGGCTTCAGTTAAAGAGGCCCCTCTGGGTAGCGCTGCCACTGCCCAGAGTTGACCTTGGCCCTCTGGCCGGTATAAACCTGTCTCACCTGCTCTCCTGTAGGTCTCTGCAGCATCTGGGCTGTGCTCCCCTGAGTCCAGATGCTTACAGCTCCAGTTCTTAGGGACCTGCAGACATCTTGTGCTCCCTATCCTATCCTCCAGCTGCTCTGGCACTCGAGAACACCATCAGCACTGCTCTCTACTCTGTCACCATCTTTCCTCCTCCTATTGTATTTTTCTGTTACCATTTTGTTTCCTCATACCCCCTTCCCCACTGTAATCACCACATTGTTGTTCTTGTCCATGAGTCCTCTGTCCTCCTTTCTCAATCCCTAACCTCCTCTCCCCACTTAGTATCATCTGATGTCTATAAGCTTGTCTCTATTTTGCTTGTTAGGTCAGTTCCTTATATTCCACATATGAGTGAAATCATGTGTTATTTGTCTTTCTCTAACAGGCTTATTTCACTTAGCATAATCTCTAGGTTTATCCATACTTGTGCAAAGCGTAAAATTTTCTTCTTTTTTAACAACTTAGTAGTATTTCGTTGTGTGAATGTCCTATAGTTGTTTTATCCACTCATCTGCTGATGGACACTTGGGCCTCTTCCATATCTTGATGATTATAATGAATGCTGCAATGAACATAGGTGCTTATGTTCTTTCGGATTAGTGTTTTGGGGTTTTGGGGATATATTCCTGAAGTGGGTCAAAAGGCAGATCCATTTTTAATTTCTTGAAGTAATTCCATAGTGCTTTCCACAGCGGCTGTACCAGTCTGCATTCCCATCAACAGTTATTATTCTGCTGTTTTTATCAGTTGTTGAGAGAGGGGCTACTGGACTCTCCAACTGTATTCACGGATTTGGCTGTTTGCCTTTTAGTTTTATCAGGTTTGTTTCACATGTAGTTCTGTAGTTTGTGCATACAAATATAGGATTGCTATGTGTGCTTTATATAGCACTCCCCTTTTTTTCATTAAGTCCGTCTTTGTATCTGTTTATTTGCTCTGAATCCCTTATCTGATATTAACATAGCCACTCTTGTTTTCTTTTGATTTTTTGCATGCTATCTCTTTTTTCTGTTTAGTTTTAAAATATTTGTATTGTTATATATATAAGGTGAATTTCATGGACTATGCATATAATTGAATTCTTTGTTTTGTTTTTTTTTTAAAGATTTTATTTCATTATTTTTTAGAAAGAGGGGAAGGGAGAGAGACAGAGAGGGAGAGAGACATCAATGTATGATGGATTCTTTGTTTTAATCCACTTTGCCAACTTATTTTTAATTAATGCCTATAGAGCCTTTCTTTATATTTAATGTAATTATTGATATATTAGGATTTCAGTCTATCATTTTATTTGTTTCCTGTCTTCTTTGAGTTATAGTCAGTGTTTTTAAGTTTATCTTTTTTAACAGAAATGTTATGGTTGTTCTAGGCATTATGTTATATATTATCAAAGGTTCAGAAGTAACAGATGTAAAAAGCAGTAACTCACCGAAGTATTAACGAGTAAAAGTTTATGATGCAAACACCAAAAAGACAGTTTGCAAACTGGGGGGCATTCAAACCAAGATAAGGAATGAAATTCAGAGGCATGTATATTAATTTCCTTTAGAGTTCAGAACATTAGTTTTTATTTTATTTTATTTTTATTGTTTATGCTGTTAATGTGTCTGCTTTTTCTCCCTTTCCCTACTCCACTGACACACTCCCCTGCTTAAGCCAGTCCCAGTATTGTTGTCAGTGACCATGATTGTGCATAAATGTTCTTTGGTTAGTACTTTCACCATCTTTAATCCCATCTCCCCCCAGCTCCCCAAATCTTTCCAACAGCTGTAAATCTGTTTCATGTGTCCAAGCTTCTGTTACTGTTTTGTTCATTAGATTCCACATATAAGTGAGATCATATGGTATTTTCCTTTCACTGGGTTAATTCACCTATCATATTTTTCTTCAGGTGGAATATCCATGCTGTTGCAAAATGTAAAAATTTCTTCTTTTTTTACTGATGAGTAATATTCCACTGTGTATTGTACCATAGCTTTTTTGTTCATTCATCTACTGATGAGCATTAGGCTGTTTCCAAATCTTGGCTGCTATAAATAGTGCTGCATATACTTTTTTGTTTTGTTGTTCTCAGATCCTTGGGGTATATTCCCAAAAGTAGAATAGCTGGATCAAAAGGAAGTTCCATTTATAATTTTTTAAATACAATGCCATATTATTGTCTGCAGTGGGTACACCACACTGCATTCCCACCAACAGTGCGCTTTTCTCCATATCCTTGCCAGCGTTTGTTGTTTGTTAATTTATTGGTGGTAGCTATTCTGACAAGTGTAAGATGACATGTCATTGAGGTTTTAATTTGCATTTCTCTGATGATTAGTGATATTGAATGTTTTCTCATGCAAGGTTTGTCCAAAAGGTATCCAGCCATGTAACATGAAAAATAGAGACATTCATTAAAGAGAATGTAAGATACAAGAAACGTTGTACGTAGGACAGTAACATCTCAGTCCCCTTCAAAAGGCACCTTGGAACCTCACACATTTCTCCCAACTGATGGTGACATCAGTTGCTCCATCATATTTTCTTGAATCTCATTGATAGTCTGAAACCTCTTCCTTTTCAAAGGTGACTTTAGTTTTGAGAAAAGCCAGAAGTCATGGGGCACCAAATCTGGGCTGTACAGGTGCTGAGTCACTGGGTAATTTGATATTTTGCCAAAAACTGCAGGAGACTTGATGTATGGGTGGGTACATTGTTGTAATAAAGCTGCCAATCACCAGTTGCCCTTAGCTGTGGCCTTCTGCATCATCCAAATAGTTTCTGTAGAGGAATTGTCAAGCTTAATGAAAAATTTGATACAGAATCATTGCTCTACTCATTCAGTCATTTTGAACAGAAGCCACACAGTGCACAGGCTTACTCATAGCATCTACTGCAAATTATGATAACTTTACTAACCCCTTTCCACTTTGGATGCCTTTTATTTCTTCTTGTCTGACTGCTATGACTAGGACTTCCAGAGCTATGTTGAATAATGTGGTGTAAGTGGACATCTCTGTTTGTCCCTGATCTTAAGATGAACAAAAGTTTATGTCCATTGATGATGTTAGCTGTAGGTTTTACATATATGGCCTTTATTATGTTGAGGTATGATCCCTGTATTTCCACTCTGCTAAGTGTTTTTTTTATCATAAATGGGTGCTGGATTTTATCAAATGCTTTTCTGCATCTGTTGATGTGATTATGTGATTTTTGTCTTTCATTTTATTTATGTGATGAATCACATTTACTGATTTATAAATATGCTAACCTTGAGTTTCAGGGATAAATTCTACTTGATCTTGGTATATGATCTTTTTGATATATGGCTAGATCTAGTTTGCTAATATTTTGTTGAGGAATTTAGTATCCATGTTCATCACAAATGTTGGCCTACAATTTTCTTTCTTTGTTATGTCTTTACCTTGTTTGGAATTTGGGTAATACTGGCCTTTTTAAAAGCGCTTGGAAGTCTTTTCTCCTCTTGAGTTTTTTGGGATAGTTTGAAAAGTATAGGTGACTGTGCTTTGAATGATTGGTAAAGTTTTCTTGTGAAGTCATCTGGTCCAGGGGGTTTGTGTGCCAGAAATTTTTTTGATTATTACTTCAATTTCGGTTGTTGTTACTGGTCTCTTCAGGCTCCTGCTTCTTTTTGTTTCAGTTTTGGAGGAGTGTATGTTTCTAGAAATTTATCCATTTTACCCAGGTTGGCCAATTTCTTGGCATATAGTTTGTTCATAAGAATTTTTTACAATACCTTGTATTTCTGATATCAGTTACTTTGCATTTTCATTTATTTGATTCCTCTTCTTTTTTTATTTTTCTATTTTAAATGAGCCTCATTAAAGGTTTGTCAGTCTTGTTTATCATTTCAAAGAACCAGCTGTAGTTTCACTGAGCTTCTGTTTTTTGTTTTTTGTTTTGTTTTGTTTTGTTTTTTGTCTCTATGCCATTGATTTCCACTCTGATCTTAATTATTTCCCTCCTTCTCCTTGCTCTGGGCTTTGTTTGATGTTTTTCTGGTTCTTTTAGTTGCAGTGTTAGGTTGTTTATTTGAGACTTTTCTTGCTTCTTGAAGCAGGCCTTTAGTGCTATGAACTTCCTTCTCAGAACTGCTTTTGCCCTGTTTCATAGATTTTAGGTAATTGTGTGTTTGCTTTGGTATGTTTTTAAGATTTTTTTGATCTTCTTGATCTCATTGGTTACGTATTTATTATTTAACAACATGCTATTTAGTATCCAAGCATTTGAATATTTTTTAGCTTTTTTATTGAGGTTGATTTCTGTAGGTTTGACCAGAAAGTTTGTTCAGCTTTAAATGGCACACTTTTAAAAATTTCACCAACAACTTTATTGAACAACATATTCACAGTTTTGTTCCACTACTTTCTGTCATCTTTCAAACAACATCATAATTACATCTTCCCAAAACTTTCTTTTTGAGCAAAGAACTGTTCTGTTAAGAGAATTTTGTAAAGACTGAATAAATGGAAACCAAAGGTGCAATGTCTGGTGAACATGGAGGATGAATCAAAACTTCCCAGCACAGTTGTAACAGTTTTTGGCTGGTCCTCAAAGAAACATGTGGTCTTGCATTATCCTGATGGAAGGTTATGCATTTTCTGTTGACTAATTCCAACGTTTTTGTCGGGTGCTGCTTTCATTTAGCCTAATTGGGAGCAGTACTTGTTGGAATTGTTTGGTTGTCTGGAAGGAGCTCATAACAGAGAACTGCCTTTCACTCCCACCATATACAAAACATTGCCTTTTTTGGATGAAGACCAGCTTTTGGTGTAATTGGTGGTTCATTTTGTTTGCCCCATGATCTCTTCCATTTCACTTTATTGTAAAGTATCCACTTCTCTTTGCCTGTCTCAGTTTGTTTTAAAGATGGAATGATTTCGTTATGTTCAAGTAGCAAATCATATGTGGTTTTTTTGGTTTTTGGTTTTTTGTTTTGCATTACTTGTGTGGAACCCAAACATCAAAGAGATTAACCTAACCAAGCTGGTACAAATGACTCAGTGCTTGATTCAGATCTCTCACATTAGTATAATGTTGATTGTTCTCAGTTAATGTCTTGATTTGATCACTATCAACTTTAACTAGTCTACCTAACTGCAGAGCATCATCCAGCAAGAAATCCCGAGCTTGAAACTTCAAGAACCACTTTTGACATGTTCAGTCACAGCACCTTCTCCATACACTGCACAAATACTTTCCTGCATTTCAATTGTGTTTTTATCTTTCTTAAAAGAATGAAGTGTGCAATATGCTAAAATGTGTACTTTCATCCACCTTTAATATTAAAATGGTTACACAAAATTTCACCAATTTTTATGTTTTTTTAAAAACATATTGATAATGACAGCTGTCACAAAACAATCTTAACAAAATTGTTTCAAATGAAGTTAAAGACAACTAAATGCTCCTATAGCCATCTTATGGAGAAAATCAAAAAAGTATTTTGTCCAACCCAATAATTTTATGCCTTTTGATCCATGAAAATGCTTGATATGATTTCAGTTTTCTTGAATATGTTAAGGCTTGATTTATGTCCTAACATATGGGCTGTCTTTGGGAATGATCCATGTACACTTGAGAAGAATGTATACAAGTATACTTCTTTGGAATGAAATGTTCTGTAAATATCAGTTAAATCCATTTGATATATAGTATGTTGTTTTATGCCACTATATGTTTTGTTTTGTTTTTTTTTTTTTGATTGGAGACCTGTCCATTGTTGAGAGTGGGGTGTTAAAATCCCCTATTGTAACAGTATTGTTGTTGATACCTTCCTTATAGTCCACCAAGATTTTTAAAAATATATATTCAGTTGTACCTGTATTGAGTGCATATATGATTACAAGTGTTATGCCTTCTTGTTGGATCAAATCCTTTAGAATTATGTAATGACCCTCTTCATCTGTTTTTATGGTTTTTGTTTTGAAATCTATTTTGTCAGATAGCGTATTGCTACACCAGAGGTATGTATATTGTTATAAAGCAGCTTATATAGTGAGAAAGCAAGTCTATTCTTTTTTTTTTTTAATTTTATTGTTGTTGTATTACATCCATCCTCTTTTTGCTCCCCTCTGTCCCCCTCCCCACCCACCCATTCCCTCCAAAGTCAATCCCACCTGTTGTCCATGTCCATGGTTCCTTTATACTAGGTTCTTGTCTAAGCTGCTCCCCTTCTTTGCCTCTGCCTACCCCCTCCCCCCAACCCCATTCCCCTGACCACTGAAGGCCTATTCCTTGTATTCATATACTTGGTTCTGTTTTGCTTGTTGTTAGTTTTGTTC
>PVIW01013413.1:0-27410 GCA_004026585.1 Noctilio leporinus
ACTAGACCACCAACTTACACCATACACCAAAATAAACTTAAGATGGATAAAGGATTTAAACATAAGCAGTGCCACCATAAAGGTCCTGGAGAAAAATATAGGCAGTAAACTTTTGGATATCCTACGCAAAAATATGTTTACTGATACTTCACCAAGGGCAAAGGAAATCAAAGAATGAATCAACAAATGGGACTATATCCAATTGAAAAGTTTCTGTTCAGCTCAAGAAAATATCATCAAAATTCAAAAGGAACCAACTGTATGGGAAAACACAATTGCCAATGATACCTCAGACAAGGGTCTGATCTCCAAAATACATAAAGAACTAATGCGACTCAACACCAGGGAGACAGACAGCCCAATTAAAAACTGGGCAAAGGACCTGAACAGACAACTCACTGAGGAAGATATACAAAGGGCCCAGAGGCATATGAAAGAATGCTCAACATCGCTAGTCATCAGAGAGATGCAAATTAAAACTATATTAAGATACCACCTCACACCTGTGAGAATGGCAATCATTAGCAAATCAACAAACAACAGGTGTTGGTGAGGGTGCGGGGCAAAGGGAACCCTCATACACCGTTGGTGGGAATGTAGGCTGGTGCACCCACTGTGGAAAACAGTATGGGGTTTCCTTAAAAAACTAAAAATGGAACTGCCTTTTGATCCAACAATTCCACTACTTGGACTATATCCAAAGAATCCTGAAACACCAATTCATAAGAACCTATGTACACCTATGTTCATAGCAGCACTATTTACAATAGCCAAGTGCTGGAAACAGCCTAAGTGCCCATCAGTGGATGATTGGATCAGAAAACTTTGGTACATTTACACAATGAAATTCTGTGTAGTAGAAAGAAAGAAGGAACTTGTACCCTTTGCAACAACATGGATGGAACTGGAGAGTATTATGCTTAGTGAAATAAGCCTATCAGTGAAGGACAAATATCATATGATCTCACCCATTACAGGACAATAATGAAGAAAACTAACCACAAGCAAAACAGAACCAAATATATGAATACAGTGAATAGGCCTTCAGTGGTCAGGGGGAAAGAGGTTGGGGGGTGGGGCAGAGGCAAGAAGGGGGAGCTGCTTAGACAAGAACCTAGTATAAAGGAACCATGGACATGGACAACAGGTGGGATTGACTTTGGTGGGAATGGGAGGGTGGGGAGGGGGCAGAGGGGAGCAAAAAGGGGATGGATATAATACAACAACAATAAAATTTAAAAATATATAATATGAATGAATATCCTTGTACATATGTCAAGGCATGTTTTTGTAAGATACATTCTTAACATTGGAACTGCTGGACCATAGTTGCTTTCAAGTTTGACAGATCTGGCTATGTAAATTCCAAAAATTTATACCAGTAACAGTAACACAAAGCTAACTATATTTAAAAAAAAATTTCGTGACAATAATCTAAGTATTACTGAATTACTGTACTATTATAGTAGTTTTTCAGTTGGCTCTCGGCTGCCAGTTTCCTAATGCCTACCTGACCTCACCCAACTTACTTTACATAATACTATTAAACAAATTATCACAATACCCTTTTGTCACCAAATTACTTCTTTAACTGAAATGCTGCAATTTTCTAGTCTTTCAGCTTATAAAACATAATATTAATACTTTGAATGGATTCCAGGTTCATGATGTGGTCTTTCTTTTTCATGTTCTCAACAAAAACTAATGAACCTATTTAAATTCCTCCAAATAGTATTATGTTATTTTATGTCTGTAAATGTGTGTCATCTTCTTCCTTGCCTATAACATTCTTCATATGCTTTAAACGCTCCAGATCTTTCAATGTCCATCACAGATTGAACATCACGTTGACCATTTTCATTCTCTGAATTGTAATTTTCCCCTGTAATACTCAATTATTTTTGTACTCATGTACACTACCTCAGAATAAAGTTTTGAATTTATATTTGCATGTATTATCTTTCGATCACAATTATCAGTTTAAGCTGGGCAGATTATTTTATTTTTCATTGTATTCTCTATAGTATCTACTAGAATACTTTGGATACTGTAGGACTATTATTATGACTATGACTATAATTCTTTTACTTTTCTGCCTTAAGAGTTGTTGTAATTAATGATGATCAGTACTAAGTTAAAGGAATTTGATGTTATGATAAGTGCCAGGTACTGCTAAAAATAAAGGGTGAGAATTTAGGTGCTATTAAGTGATATTAAGGCAAAGGCCCTTGAATGCCTGAATGCTGTCCCACCAACAGGGTACTTCATGTTAGAAACAAAATCTCAATTTATTAAGAGCTGTAGAAGTGTCTCATATCAGGTTTTCTTATAAAAAATTGTTAGGCTTAAGTATAAATGAAGGCTTCAAGCTCAAATGGTGTAAGAAGGAATTAATTGAAGAGCAATATATTCCCTCTCCCCTAACACATATGCTAAGCATCTTTTTTTGTTTATTAAAAATCGAATAAAAATATGTATTGCCCATTATTAAATAAAATAGATTATATAAATGTTATTTTATATGTAACTTCCAAACGTGCATATTACTTCAAATTTTGCATTTTTAAATCATGGCATGTCTTACAACTTGTGTGTGTTTTGAGTGTGGACATAATTTTTATTTTCTAAGTATGTGTCTTTTAAACCTTTGGTATACCATAAAATTGTCAAAATCTTGGAATGAAGAAAACAATTAAAGAGAGAGCTTAATCTGCTTCTATGTATAATCTGTCCAAATCTTCATATATACTAAATTGAAAATTATCCTCAGTATTGAATTCCATTTTATTACCTTTAAAACTGAAGTAAGTTTTATTTTAAAAATTATAGCAGAGCCTCAGCCATAAATTATAAAACACCATTTTTGTCCATACTTGGTTTCAAATAACAATTACTGGAAGTAATTTGTCTACTACTGAGATGAAATGATTAAGGAAAAGTGTTGGTGTCTAGAGAATGTTTTTGTTTTAACTTACTTTACTTCTGGAGTATTTAAATAATATTAGTAGTATTATTACTAATACTACTAGAATTACTATATTAGATTTGTAACAAGTAAATGCTTTGTCAGATAAGTAGAAATTAGATTTAAGGAGTCAGATCATCAAGGTTGAATGCATAAGTCATATGAATTTCCTTATGGCATCCTGTAAGAACGAGTTAAAAAATTAACTAAATAAAAGTAGGTTTTATCAATCCGTGCAAAATGAGGGGTAGAAAGTCACCATCATCTTGGAAGTTAATGTAAAACCCCAGTTTTGCAAAATGATAACATACCAGTTACTTCTATAAAATAGATAATACATTTTTTAAAGGATTTTAAAAAGTTGTTCATTAAAGCAAACAAAAATTAGTAGCTGAGGTTCAAACAGCAAAAAATAATTTCAAAGCAGCACAAAACTTTTATATACTGAAAAAAGGAATGAGTACCAAAAACAAATA
This sequence comes from Noctilio leporinus, assembly GCA_004026585.1. Classification (NCBI taxonomy): domain Eukaryota; kingdom Metazoa; phylum Chordata; class Mammalia; order Chiroptera; family Noctilionidae; genus Noctilio; species Noctilio leporinus. The sequence continues at coordinate 3,442 of PVIW01013413.1, forward strand.
GGTTATCATATGTAACAGGATGCCAGTTCAATATTAGATTTATTTACAGTAACAAAACAAAGTCATTTATTAGCTCGATGTCCTATATTTTATATGGCAACCGAGTACAAAGGCCTTTTTCTCAATAAAAACAACATCCATGACTTTCTCCAACATTGGAAATAGTGTTCAAAACAGCAACAAATGCATAGTCCAACCAAACTTTTCAGCCATCATGATTAATTCCCTTGTATATTTTAAGCTTTACTCAGATCCTTCTATCAAAGAACCCAAATGGCAGAAAAGTTTCAATACTCTCTCTGGAGGATCTATTGTGTTAAGTCAGCAATTTTCAACCTTTTTCATCTCATGGCACACATAAACTAATTACTAAAATTCTGCCGCAAGCAAAAAAAAATTTTTTTTTGCTGATCTGACCAAAAAATAGGTATAATGTTTATTCATTCACACTGAACATCTATTGTTGTGTTGGCCGTTGTCATTTTTTTTTTCTAATTTGATCATTTTAAATGAGGTCAGTGCCCCTGACTATGTAGTCAGGTATTGAATGTTTTAAAAATTCTTGTGGCGCCCCAGTGTGCCTTCTGCAGCACATGAGTTGAATCACTGCTTGAAGTCACAAGCTTCAAATTGTAACCAAACAAAATAGAAGTTTGGCTGCCTGTTACCATAAAATCCAAACTTGTGAGGCAGGAGCTGATGCAAAATGAAAGAGGTTTTATTCAGGTACCGCACAACCTGTGAGAATGGTGGACTCATCTCAAAGACCATCTCAGCAGTCTTCCTACACAGAGATAGGGAAAGATACTTTCATCTTTCTAGCTTTTGGCATGCTCCGCGTAAGACCCTCCCCTGCTATCAACTTGGCCAATGGGGGAACACTCCCTGGTGCTTGACTGCCTAAGGTAACAAAATTACAAAATTCTTTGAAATTTAATTTCATAAAATAAAAACAGTATTTCATACATATATGGAATTATGTTAGCATGAAAATAATGCTTTAGATTATTAATATCTGCATAAAGCTAGTGGCTTATACTGAAGCATAATTTTCAGCCTAAATGGCCTTCTTAGCCCTGGCATTCTGGCAAGGGCATGTATACCCCAGTTAGTGAATTGCTGCTACAATCAAGATAGCACAAGACTGGAATCCTGCCTTCAACAGCCTCACTCTACTTAATTCCCCAAGCCAACATCTAGAGGCAAATTTTCTCTATTTTTTAATATATATTAAAAATTTTAAATTTATTTTTAGAGAGAGAGGTAGGGAGAACGGCAGAGAGGGAGAGAGACATTAAAATGTATGGTTGCCTTTCACCTGCCTCCAGCTAAGGACCTGGCTGGAGACCTGGCTTGCAACCTGGTTATGTGCCCTGTCTGGGAATCGAACCAGTGACTTTTGGGTTTGCAGGCTGGTACCTTATCCTCTATGCCACCTGCCAGGGCTATTTTTCTATATTTTTTATGCCTTAGTTTTATTCATACATTTAAACATTTACCATGTCAATAATCACCCTTATATTCCCAACTCCTTATTTTTTTGCCCAAATATCTACAAAAACATCTTACTAATTATTCTGCTTTTTGTGTCTTTCTGCTCCAACCTAACATTCATCCTGCAACTGGAAATATTTCTTCTAATTAGAAAGTATATTACTGCATTATGGTATTACTTCCCTGATTAAAGACCTTTGTTTTCCAGTACATGCTCATTAGTTGAATTACAAGTTCCTTCATGGTCAAAGCCTTGCTTTTTCAGTCTTTTAATTCTGTTTCCCTTTACCTTACATTTATTTGTCTTTCAATATACCTTCCCTATATGAGTCTTTTCTTAATCTCAAGAGAATAATTTAAGTTTGAATCTTCCATGGCCCCATTTATGCAGCACTGTAACTATTGCTCAAATGCCTATCACTCCTGAGTCCCAAAGACCTTCAAAGAAGAACTTTGTCTTTCAACTTCATATATATCTAATATATGAAGTATATATGTAACATTGTAATTATTCAATATATGTTTGTGTATTAACTATGAGGCATCAGTTTGTGGTCTAATTCTAGATTGAATAGTAACTGGTTATTGCCTTGAGGAAAAATATTCAACATACTTCAGTCCTTGCTTCTGACTCATAAATGAGCTAAGGTGGTCAAAAAGTCGTTTTTACTCTAGTATTATCATCAGCACTTAAGTTTGCTACTCCTTTTTTCTAACACATTAAATCTTTCTGAAATATAAATTTAATCAAGCGATGTATTTATTGTACATTTGCTATCCCCATGGCAGTTCCAAAAGTACAATGGGAAGGCATGAATGGCACATCATTGCTCAGATAATATAAGGACCAGAGACAAGGATTATTTATCATGTTTCAAATTGGCCCTACATTATGATGGAAATACACTGAGACGCACTTCTACTGATTTTGTTAAAATGAAGTCTTATCCTCACGTGGCAAGTATTTCAGTTCAGGCTCCCCACTGGCAACTTTATAATATTAAAGGACCACAAAATGAGTTATGAATAATAAAAATAGAATTACAAATAATACAATCCCTGAAAATGAAATATGTTCATCATTTTGTTTGCTTTGAAGTAAAACAAAAACAGTGACAAATATAGATTGTTTTTTTCCTTAATTGATATGTTTATTATGCACTTATATTTATCAAACATTTACTATGCATCAGGGGCTGGGACCTAAATAGCTTGTTACATAATGAATGCAGCCACCAAACAAATTATGTCAAAGCAGCACGATTAGGGATTATATAACATCCTACACTTACTCAACCAGCATTACTGAACAGAAAAAGAAACTCATGTATTTCACTCATTCAAATTTTTCACATCTGTGAAGGCCAATCATGTAGCATAATTTGTGTAAAATACCAAATGTACTACAACAAATAGGATTTCATCTTAGATAGTTATTAACAGTTGACAATCTAGGGTAGTCCATAGAGCACTGATAAGGGCAGGCAGTGTGAATGAGTTGTGTAGTAAGTGCTGTGAGAAGTAAATTTTACATGAGTCCTTTTTCCTTCCTTTTTCTTTTCCTGCTCAAAGGAGGTATAAAAAGACAAAACAGTAATGAAAAATACAATTAACATACTATTTAATTTTTTTTGAAAAGTAAATTTTCCTTGATATTAAGAAAAATATTTTAAAATAACTTTTATTACTTTCATGAAAACATTCTACTGGAGTTTTTTCAAGGTTGCCAAGAAATGGCAAATACAAAAAGAAAGAATTTGAAGTGCTTTTGAGCCTTAATCGGGTCTTGGTCCCTTTTGATTGTCTAATAGAAGATCATGAACTCTGAAGAAAAATGCAGATTACATAAATAAATACACTTTTGCATGCAATGTGTACTCTGCACCAGGGATTTAAATAAGTTTAACAACCTGTTTTTAACTGAGAGAGCAGTGCTATAATGGAAGCAGGTCTCTACAGAGTTAAATTTTCCAAATGAAATGAAATTAAAAAATAACTATGTCTGATGCTGTATCTATAGAGAAGGAGGGTTGAGTTTGACTTTGGGTTAAAGTAATTGACAGCAATTAATTTAAGAATATAATAGAGAAGTTGTTTTTAAGGAAATATTTTTTTTTCATTACATGTACTTCACTAATTTACAGAACAGGCCACTATTTTTGTGTGTTATATATTGACCACAGAAACTCTTATGTCACTTTGTAAAAGACTAAAAATGAGAAATAGCTTCTTCTGCAATTCCAATTATAAGAGTCTCATTTCCCATAGCACCTGTCACTACATACTAAGCATTGACACATTTTAGATAATATGATGCTGTTTCTTAAATATTTAGTGGATTAAATTTAGTGGAATAATTCTGAAAAGTCACTGATGGTGTCTCGATTCATTCTACCTTTCACTGAGAATATCATGGAAAGGTTTCACTTAGCAAATCAGTTCCATCCTCAATACCTAGATAACAAGTAACTTTCCTTGTGAATTCTTCCAAAGCTTTAGATAGATAACATTGCTTGGTTCTCTGCAACCCCCTAGACTCAAGACACACAATTACAATACAATTAGTTCACTTGACCTCTGTCATAAATATCTTCTGAGAGATGGTGACTCTTTTAGAGTAAGAACTGAGACTTACTCACCTAAGTTACTCCAGCCACAGTGCTAGTGAGGGGTTAAGCACTACTATCAGTTTTGAATAAAAACATGTGTGCCTCTCCAAATTTGAGCATTTCAGTAGTTATTAAGGTTATATATCCTTTCTTATGGAATTCCAAGACGCTTTATCAGAAAAGGAACCATGTTTATCTTATTCACCATTGAAACTGCCACAGTGGTCATGGTACCTGTTACATTACAGGAAATCAATGAATAACTGTTGAATGAATATTGAACAAATTAATTCAAAGGAGCATGAAGGGTACCCAAAAGATATATTAATCCAAACAAACATTTTTTTTAAACACTGTAAATAAGAAAGCTTTTTCTTTCAATTCACACAGCTCTACAATCATCTTGTATCTGTAGGCTATTTGGGGATGCAAGTCCAGTACAGAATCCCTTACATCACAGCCATGGCAGAGCAGTAATGAGATGAAGACAATAAAAGAGAGGCTCCAAGTCTAAGGCAAGTGCATAGACCAAGCAAATGTCATAGTCTGAAAGTCAAGAAAGATGTTCTAGAGGAAGTGATTTTCAAAATGAGAACTGAAATATTGATGACTTTGGCTTGGAAAAGGCATGGAATGCAGGTATAGAGTGTCCTGGGAGAACAGCTTTCGTTAAGGATCAGACAAGAAAACGGGAGAGGATTCCAAAATTAACTCAATACCGGCGACCATTACTTATTGCTACCTCTACATGTTGGACACTGTAAAATACAGCATATTCCAGTATTTTTCCTGCTTAAAAATGAAATTAAATAAAACTTAACACACCCCTGTCCCCAGTCTTTGTTCACTTTCATCTTCTAACAGTCTACAGAAATGCCTCTTTATCAGCAGGGCATTCTTAATCACCCTGCCCCCTATATGTTTTATGCCCCTTCCCTGATTCCACAGCCTTCACTGTCTTTTGCAAAGCTATGTCTATTATTATGTTTACTTGTTTAGTGTCTGTCTCTTTGTCCAGTAAATGGAATGTTATTTGAAGGCAGGGACTCTTGTTTAGATTGGACTGACTTCCTGAATGAATAAATGAAAGGAGTTTGCAGGCTTCATTTTTTATGCCACTGTCAATCCACAGAGCAGCCTTCTGGATGGTCTAAAAATGCAAACTTGTTCAGCTTACTACTTATTTAAACCTGCTATGTCTTTCCACTACATTAAAGATAAGGTCTAAAACCCAAATTTGAACTAATAAAATGTCCCTAAAATCTAGCTTCAGGTTTCCTTACAATCTGAGCTCAAAGCTCTCTACTTTGCTCTCTATCATCAAGACATAGGCTTTTTTCAGTTCCTGAAACACATTTTCTTTTTTTGACCTCCTGACCTTTCCAAAAAAAGCACATTTTCCTTTTCTGAAACAGTGCTGTCTAACTTCCTCCCTTCAGATTTCCAGTTTGGTTTCAGACCTCCAGTTAGGCACTTGGAAAATACACTGGGACTTACAGCACACATGTGAGCATATTGATTAGAGGTTTTTAAGTTTTTCAAAAATAATTTTCAATCCTCAAATTCTTTTCCAAAGAATTCTACATGTGTAGTCAGATATTTTCTTTTCTATTTTATATTTTCTGAAAATGTTGTAAATAATTGCTCCTTTTAAAATTATATTTTATATTTTAATCTATATTTTAGAGTTGATATTCAATATTGTATTAGTTTCAGGTGTACAATGTGGTGATGAAATATTTACCTACTTCATAAAATGGTCACCCTGATAAGTCTAGTACCTGTATGACATCATACATAGTTATTATAATATTATTGACTGCATTTCCTAGGCGGTAATTTGTATCCTTGTGACTATTATTATAATGGGCAATTTGTATTTTTAAATCCCTTTTACTTTTATTATTCATCACCAGCACCTTCTATATGGTGACTACAAATTTGTTCTCTGCATTTATAAGTTTATTTCTCTTTTGTTTGTGCATTTATTATTTTTTTTTAGATTCCACATGTAAGCAAAATCATATGGTATTTGTCTTTCTCTACCTGACTTATTTCCTATACCATATATAAAAATAAACTCATAATGAATTAAAAAATTCAATGTAAAACCTGAAATAATAAAACTCCCAGTTTCAAGAAAACTCCTTGAAATTGTTCTCAGCAATGTTTTTTTCTTTGGATATGTCTCCCCAGAGAAAGAAACAAAAGAAGAATAAACAAATGGCACTATATTAAACTAAACATTTTTTGCATAGTGAAAAAAGTTATGAACAAATGAAAGGACAACTTACTAATGGGACAACATTATTTACCAATGATACATCCAATATGGGGTTATAGCCAAAATATATACAATTTAACACACACACACACACACACACACACACACACACACACATACCAGTCCATTTAAACAATGGGCACTGGACCTGAATAAACATTTCTCCAAAGAGGACATACATATGGCTAGTAGACATATGAAAGAATGTGCAACATCACAAATCATTTGGCAAATTGAAATCATGATGAGATGACACTTCATATCTGTTAAAATAGCTATTATCAATAAATGAACAAGTAATAAGTTTTGGCAAGAATGTGTGAAGAAAAGGGAACCCCCTGGTTGGTGGCACAGCGGATAAGGTGCTGGCCTATGAACCCAAAGGTCGCTGGTTTAATTCCCCAGCCAGGGCACATAACTAGGTTGCAAAACAGGTCTCTGGCTGGGACCTTGGCTGGAGGAAGGTGAAATGCAACCATACATTGATGTCTCTCTCCCTCTCTGCCTCTTTCTCTAAAAAGTAATAAATAAAATCTTAAAAAGAAAAAGAACAAAAGAAAAGGAACCCTTGTGGGCGTTAATGGGAATGCAGATTGATGCAGCTACTATGGAGAACAGTATGGAGGTTCTTCAATTAAAAATAAAATCTAAGTGTCTATTGATAGACAATGGATAAATAAAAGGTGGTAGTATATACACTGGAATATTAATAAAAAATACTGAAATAGTACCATTTGTGGCAACATGGATAGACCTAGAAGGTATCATGATAGGTAAAATTTTATTTTCTTATTTTGTAAGCTTCATGTTTTGTTAGTCATGGTGGTGAAAATTTACTCAACTACCAAGTAATTATTTTACATATTTCACCATTGTATTTTTTTTTTATTTGATGCTATAATAAATTACCACAAATTTAGTGGCTTCTCCCTAGAGACCACAAGTACTAGATGGGTTTTAGTGGACTAAAGTAAAGGTCTGGGGAGGGTCACATGCCTTTCTGAAGGCCATTTGATTGCCATTTTGAGTTTCTAAAAGCCACTTATAATTCCTTGGCTTATGACTTCTTTCTTCATCAAATAGTAACACAGGGTCAAATCCTCTTCAGGATGTGCTCACTGTTTCTGTGCAACCTGTTAAGTTATCTGCATTTGAGTTATTACATATACTATCTCTTTAATAATGATCCTAAAATATTTTATTACTTCTTTATCTGGCTTGAAAGCTACACATTTTAATTCTGCTCTATTTAAAGTTACACTTAAAACTTTACTATCACTACTTAATTGTATACCATCAAAAATCAACCAATAAAAGAAAGATGCTAAAATGCAATCTCACTCCAATGTTAGTTTAACTCAAAAATGTGTTTATAACTAGTCTTATACCCCAAACACTTGCCATCATAATTAACAGTGTATTTCTAAGAAATACACCTATTTAAATTTACCCACCAGCCAGGGCTTTAAACATTTCTTTCTTTCTTTCTTTCTTTCTTTCTTTCTTTCTTTTTTTTTTTTTTGCCTAATTATATGTTATTTGGCCTTCTTAATGTTCAGTTTTTGTCCTTATTTTGGAGATTTATGTTTTTTACAAATCTTGAAAAAGTTTTTGTCAATTATCTTTTGATATTGCCTCTCTTCCATATATATTAGAAAATGGTCTTCAAGGTGTGGCATTTCCAGAAAAGTAAATAAGTGTGCAGAACAAAATAAAGAGCTTAGAAAAAGAGCCCTATTTTCTCTCACCTTTCATTATGCAAATATATATATTTTTTAATTTTTTAATTTAATTGTATTTTTATAATAATTTAATATTTTCAGAGAAAGGGGAAGGGAGGGAGGCAGAGAGGGAGAGAAACATCAATGTATGGTTGCCTTTTTCCTGCCTCCAGCTATGGACCTGGCTGGAGACCTGGCTTGCAACCTGAATATGTGCCCTGGCTGGGAATCGAATCAGTGACCTTTGGGTTCACAGGCCAGCATCTATCCACTGAACCACCAGCCAGGGCCACATATATTTTAAAATATAACTAATCCCAATTTCCTCTTATATCTCTTGACCTCTCTTTTATACTCTCAATATCTTTATTTTGCATTCTTTGCAGTTTCTTCAAACTAAATCTGTATTCAAATGCTTCTAAAACAATGTTAATCAAAAAAGTTTACCTCATTTATTTGTTTCTTAATTGAAAGAACTACACTTTTTTCCTATTTCTAAAAATTTTGTTGTATATTTATATATTCTTTTTTATCATGTTTTGTTTTAATATTGTAGTCATATATATTTAATTTTATTAAAATAGAAAATGTTTGATGACTTTATCCTCCATATAAAATTCAAATTAGATGATAAAATAGTCATTTTCAGAACAAGATAAATATTAGTCATGTCCTGTAGATCATATCTAAATCATTTTTCTTTGATTTCATCAAACCTAGAGGCCCACTGATTGCTGTATTTTTTAAGTAGTTGAACTTTCCCACATAATATAATCTATATGAAGCTAACATTCTTAATTCAGAAAAAGTTAGAATGATTCAATTAAAAATATATACAAAACCTGTAAGTTTGCAGTTGTAGTTCTCTTGAGGGATACTTGATTTTTCACTTGAAAACTGTTCATCTTAGATATAATTACCATGATTTTAATGGCCCATAATACTTTCAATTTGAGTAAATATTATAAAGAAATATACAAAAAGTACAGGTGCCTAGAGGTAGGGAATAAAGGAGGAGTTACAGAGAAGTAGATGTGTCTGAAATATACTCATGGCCACTGATGAAATGTGTAACATTATAGCTACTAAATTATAGGAGAAGAAAATTATTGAAATATTTTAATCTTATTAATGTCATGATCAAATTTTCTAGTTTAGAAAGCTAACATAGCTCTTAATGAAAATGTGGACATTCATTAAGAGGCTACTATAGTAGTAAATTTATTATGTATGTAGGTGTCTTCTGTCTACTTCTTAGAGGTATTTTATATGTGTATAGATAACCCAGAATCTTAATTCAGTGACTGGAATACAATAGTGATTCTCTAAGTGGTAGTTGAATTGAGCTAAAAATAGGGAACTAAAAGATTTTACAACCCAATCTCTAGAAAATGTAATAAAATTATAAGATTGGAGTTTCTTGTATGTAGTTTATGTATATCGCTGAATATTAAAACCTAATAAAATGGCAATCTACAGTCAAATAAATGACTAGATATCCACAGTTCTACAAAATTTAAAAAGTTTGCATAGGCATTAGTTTTTACTATTAGGATATTAAACTATCAAGAATAAATAATAGTTCTTTTCCCAGCTTGCAAGATGGTGGGAGAAAAAAATGAGAAGCTGGGTACTAAGGAGAAGAAACCTGAAACCGAGAAGGCTGGTGCTGGTGGCAAGGTTAAGTGAACCTCAAAGCCAAGACAACCTAGAAAGGGGAAGCCCCACTGTAGCTGAAATCCTGTCCTAGTTGGAGGAATTGGCAGGTATTCCTGGTCAGCTATATATTCCTGAAAGACTATGTATAAGAGGAAGTATTTAGCAACTAGATCCAGGATCGAAAAGAAAAAGGAGAGTGTTCTAGCTACTGTCACGAAATGAACTGATGGTGACAAGAATGGTGCTACACAAATGCTTAAACTTTGCAAAAGCCCAGGTACTGTCCTACTGAAGACGTGCCTGGAAACTGTTGAGCCAGGGCAAGTCAGCACATGAGGAAACTGCAGGTCAGCATCCCTCGCAAGACCATTCTGATCATCCTCACAGAGCGCCCCAAGTGAGAGGATGGTCTTCCTGACACAGCTGAACTGGCCCTTAATCCAGTTCCTCTGAGTAGAACACATCAGAAATTTGTCAACGTCACCTCCACCAAAATTGAGAACAGAAATGTAAAAATCCCCAAACACTTCACTGCACTTACTTTAACCTGTGCAGGCCCAGACACCAAGAGGGTGAGATCTTCCACAATGGAGAAGGAGAAAGAGGAGATTACAGAGCAGTGAGTGCAATGTTCATCAGAAAGCTGGACTCCCAAAATCTGCCAAAAATCAAAGTTGTCCCTCAGCTCCAAGGCTACCTCTGCTCTGTGTTGCTCTCACAAATGGGCTTTATCTTCCCAAAGTGAAGTTCTAAATGTCTTTCAAAAAGCCTAATTAAGTAACTGAATAAATAGTATATCCTTATTATAAAGTTAGAGGTACAAGCCCTGGCTGGTGGCACAGTGGATAAAGCACAAGCCTGCGAACCCAAAGGTCACTGGTTCGATTCCCAGTCAGAGCACATAACCAAGTTTCCAGCCAGGTCCGTAGCTGGAGGCAGATGAAAAAAGGTTATACATTGTATGGTTATACATTGATGTCTCTCCCTCTCTGCCTCTCTCCCTTCCTCTCTCTCTAAAAATAATAAAATAAAATCTTTAAAGTTAGAGGTACAATTTTTCTACTCATCAAATGTGAAAAAAAAATTATGTTCATTAAAATATAGTCTACAGGATGTGACATTTCACAATGAAACTAAGAACCTAGAAATAGGTCCAAAAGTATACTGTCAGTTGATTCCAACAAAGTGGAGAAATGACAGTCTTTTTAGCAAACCACAACAGGACCTCTCAATGTTTATATGCAAAAAAATGAAGCTTGAACCATACTTTTCACAGAAAGTAATGTAAATGGGCCATAACCTAAATGTTAACATCTAAAATTATAAATGTTTTAAAAGTGAAATATTCACTTATCACATGAAGTAGCCATTCTTGTACTAGAAATTTACCTAAAAGAAATGAAAGCATATATATATACAAGTATTTTGAATAATTTTATTTGTAAAAAACCCAAATCTGGAAACAATGTTAATATCCATTAATAGGTGAATGGAGAAAACATTTATTTATTTTTTTGCTGAGTTTATTATTGCTGAGTACACTAACTCAGAAATGAAAGACAATTATCTATTTTTATATACCACACATGAATGACGCTCAAAATAATTATGAAAAGTGAAAGAAGTCACTGAAAAAGAATACATAATATATAATTCAATTTTTTAAATGTGTTTGTTTAGGGAAGGAGAAGCAGTAAGAAGGAAAGGGTCAGAGTATCAGATTTGAAAAAAGCTTGGGAAAACTTTGGGGCTTGATGAGTATGTTCACTATCTGAACTGTGGTAATGTTTCACAGGTATATAACTATTTTAAAGCTTACCAATGTAAATTTTAAAAATGCATAATTTATTATATGTTATTTATAATGAGTAAACCTGTGTTTAAGAACTGTAGCTACCCTAAAAGTTAACTCAACACTCAGATATACAAAATGAGCCTGAAGCATCTTGAACTACTCACAAGACCCCACTATGAATCAAGGTCAAAGGCACATGAGTCAACAGAAGTAGTATATTGACAGCCTTCCAACCAGTTTAATATGGAAGTGGGGGTAAAGGGGTAACTTTGCGGGGAAACCTGGCTAACATTACCTTGGTTAGATGAGCAAGAACAACCTCACCAAGTGATAAATCATACTGACCACATGCACTGTCAATATGATACCATGAAAAGGACATTTTATCTTCTGATGTTTTTCCCAAAAGCTCATACATCTGGCTTAACCATAAGTAAAACATAAGATGAATGCCAATGGGGTGATTATCAAATCACCTGATCACTACTCTCAAAACTCAATGATGTTAAAACAAGGAAAGTCTGAGAACCTTTCACACACAAGAACTTAAAACTACATGAAAACTGAATGTAATATGGTATCATAGGTGGAAGCTTGGAAGAGAAAAATGACATTAGAGAAGTTAATTTGAATAAAAATATATTTAAGTTAACTATAATCAATCAATATTAGTTCACTGATTGTAACAAACATATATTAATGTAAGAGATTATAAGAAACTGAATGTGGACATATAGAAATTTTTGTACTCTCATAAATTTTATGTAAATCTAAACAATTTTCAAATTTAAAGGCCTATTTTGGAAAACAGTTAACTGAAGCATACTATGAGAAAGACAGGCATCAACTTTATTCTCCACAACTTCTTTCTGTGTGTAGGCTTGTCTTCTGCACCATTTATTTCATTTTCCCAGAGTCCCATGGGCTCTATCCAATGTGTGAATAAAATAGAACTACACAAAGCACTTGTCCTAAGTTTTTGTTTGCTTTTCACAAATATTCTTAACAGAATGTTTTCATTATTTTGAGTAGAAATACAGACACTAAAAATGAAAATAAAAAAATTGTTCAGTGGTAAAGCTTCTCATGTGTCTTAAAAGCAGTGGTTATCAGTTCAAACTCTGTGTTTTAATACCAGCTGTGGCACACTTGACAACATGACCTTTACTCATTGCTTAACCATCTGTAAGTAAAAGGAGTAGCTACCATATAGAATGTAAGCTTTAACATGCTTAATTTATTCAAGATATTTGCAACACTGTAAGGTTAGTCACTATTTCCAGGTCTGCCCCTCAACAGTTTACAGTGTAATAAACTGGTAATGCAGCCACAGCTCTAATATCATTTATTAACATTTTTAATGTTAACCTACTGTATGCAGTTATATCCCAATTATTTTTCTTTGAAACAAAGTGGGATGCTTTTGAGACTGAATTCAAAACTCATATTAATTATCTGAAATTCAATTTGTTGTCTACATCCTTTTAGAAATGTGAGCTATGTAGTATGCAATTTTCATAATATGGTTAGATAACTCATATGAGAGTAATTTACTTGTCGCTGCTGCTCAACTATTGTTTAATAAATTCTTAACAATTTGAAAGGCAGGCTATTGGAAAGCCATTATTAAATTTCCTATTTGTTGTGCAGTTTTCTTCATCATTGCTTCATCTCTTTAGGATTACAATAGCATTAACTTTTTAATTCCTTTAAAAAATCTGACTTTTTGTATAATGTGAAATTTGAACTTTGATTCTGCTATGAAAATAAGTAAATGCATTTTAAGGCAGACTTGAAATTAAGTCAAAAGGTGATTATCACACTAGTCTGTACAATATAATTCTGATTCTTAAAAGAGAAGGATCATTGTTTACCAATTTACACAGTAGTGACAATAAAGAATGTGATGGTAGACACAAAAGGAAAAGTCAAGTAATTACAGCAGTACTTAATCTTACCTTATAAATAGCTTTATAAATTGTAGCCACTAATATCTCAAAAAACAAATTATATCAAGGTGTATTTTGTTTGTATTATTGATCACGTCACTGTGTATTATCATATTGCTCTGTTGTAATATCTCAAGAGGCACAAAAGAACAGAACATATTTTAGGTAGTTGATATAAAAATAAAATAACCAAGTTAAATTTTGGGAACAAAACTAATTAAATAAAAAATGAAGGTAAAGAAAGTATAAAATATATTTACAGACTTCACTGTTATTAATTTGGTTCTTATAACCCAGTGAATTAAAAAATTGCAAGCATCTGGTTCTTCAAAACAGTTAAAAAAATTACATGTAGCAGATAATCATGACTGAGTTGTTATACACAGGGTGGGACAAAAGTAGTTTTAAGTTCTATGGAAAACACAGTTTATTCTTGTGTTATTTATTAATTATTGATTATTTTCCATATGAATAATTGTAAGATTTTGCTCTACACTGTATATGTACATATATCCTCTCAGGGTCTTAATGAGATCTAAAAAAATAGAAACAAGATGTAAACATTCTCCAGATTTTGGGGAGGCATTCTAATGAGAGGGATGGCTAAGCATGCTGTTACTGATGATAACTGATGAACCAAATGACAAACAGAAATTGGGCTGTTTGCTGAATGAATATAATCTGGAATAGGTAAGAACACACATTAGTTCAGTGTGGATTTTATTAAGCTTTAGTAAAGATTTATAGCACTAAGTAAAAGCTTGCCAATTATCAGGAGAATTGAGATTACCTGGTGCTTACATTTCAGCGCCATGTATGGATTCCCTGACCTATTCAATGTTTACTACTCAAATTCATTATACAGATTCTATCTGTGAAACAACAGTACGATACAGTGGACAGACTATGTGCTTTGCAGTGAAAGAGACAGAAATTTGAATTCCCACTGTAACTCCCAGGGTTTCAAATTACTCACTGTGTCAGAACCCTAATTTTCTACATGTAAGAAGTTCCGACTACTTGCTGTAGTAGCTATCTGTCTTTGGACCTAGCAATCCTTCTACCATTCTTAATTTCATAGGCCACATCATCCTGGAAATAGGGTGGTCATGTCATATGAACCAGGCTAATTAACCTTCAACCCTACTTTCAAACTCCAGAAGCAATGATGCCAAGGGATGAGAAGATAATTAAAGCTGAGCCAAGCAGATTTCCTCTGTACTCTTCAAACTAGAGATAAGGGAGACCAGGTCCCTTCCCCATTAGTGAGGGATCTTCAAGGCATCGAAACACAGCTGACTGCAGACATGGCTCTGATGAAGTATAGCACTTCCACAATAGCAAAGTTCAGCATTTGGACATGGAATCAGGAGACATGTGGAGGTCACTTCAATCCCTGATGATCCCATGGCTTCCAATGCAAAAGAAACAATCCCCTTTTTAAATGAAACCAGTCACAGATATATTAACTGCCAGTAACTAGAGTTACACTAGTATTTCTTCACTGGGGGGTTGATATTGGAAGTATGAGAAAGTACATGTAGTGTATCAGTCATAGATTAAAAACAGTGCAAACTGAGGTCATTTTTATTATGTATTGTACTCTACATACCAGGAGGGAGACCCCAAAATAAAATTTATTTATAAAATATTATGTAGTTATTCTTAGATGTTTAAACTTCTGTCACCTTCAAAGTACTCCCTATTTGATACAATACACCTATTGAGATATTTTCTACTCAAAACAATTTTTGAACTTGTTGATTTTCATGACTTTTAGTTTTTTGTTTCACCTCTTCCATATCAGCAAAACATTTCCCTTTAAGAACTTTTTTCATCTGGGGAAAGAAAAAACGTCACTCAGGGTGAGATCAGGTGAATAGGAAGGGTGGGGCATGGGAGTCATGACATTTTTTATCAAAAACTGCTGAACACTCAGCACAGTGTGGGCAGGTGCTCTTGTACATCAGCCATCATAAAATGGGCAAGCACCTTGAAGGGGTCTTAAAATATTCATTGTAACTAAATGCTACCTCTCACAACAATGCCAGCCGGTACACTGATACAGGTGGGTTCCTAGGACATTTACCTTGTAGGCGAAGCCTGTACTATAAGGGGCCCACCCTCCAGAAGATAATTCTGTTTCTTCTTTGTTTTTTTGGGGGGATCCTCTTTTGTATAAAGATTCTCATTTATTATTTGACTCATCTTGAGGTTCAAGAATAAAAGTAAAATAAACTTTTTTATAATTTAGACCAAATTTATTACTACCAATGCTATGACCAGTACTTGTACTATTACTACTACTACTAATACCACACCTATTGTTATGACCATTATATCACCTAGCATTTGCTGAATGATTAGTTTGGTATACTATGCTAAGAACCTTCCATGAACTATCTCATTTAGTCTTCATAGGTATTACTATTATTAAATACATTTTATTATCCCCATTTGTAAAGGAGACTAAAGCATATATGAGGTTAAATGGCATGAACTAAATGTATGTCCAGATTTGTTTAACTCCAAATCTGAGAACCTAAAAATTAAGTCATGCTTACTGACATTCATAGAATTCAGATAAAAAGAGTGTATTTGATCAAATAACTCCTTCATTTCTTCAGATTCCTCTCTGTCTTTGGAATAAACTAGTGACAGGACTACTGGCTATATTAAAAATGAAATAAAAAATATCTCCGAAGCCGTAACAGGAATGCCAACTCTGTCTGATCACAGCCTTGTAAGATGAAAAGCAAATACTATTTCATTTTATCAATTCATAGTTAATACATTTTACAAAATGTATAGCAAATTTGGTAGATAATATTTACATGTTCAGGATTTATAACATGAGAAATAAAGAATGGCTCAAAGTGTGTTTTGGTGTTGCTATTGTTTAACTGTCTAAATTTTGAGGGAATTTGTCATAAGCAATATATCTAATAAATGCCTCTGCTGAGAAAAGATGGAAGTTGTCATAAACCCAGATCATGCTGGAAAAAATAAGATTATACTTAAACCGAGTGGAAGGGTAGAATATTGCTAGAGGGAGATATAGTTTCCAAAGGAGCCAGAAAATGCCAAGTTAGTGAGTTGTTTCCTTTATCTAGTCTGCATCCCATTTAATAACATTATTTGAACTTAGTCCTATTTTAGCCACATTTTCTGCAACTTTATCTCTGAGTCATTTCTGGATCAGCTATGGTGTCCTTTCTTTATATTATTTAAAAAAATATTTGAAAACTACCTTCTAGGAAAACTATATTTCTTTTCCTTTCCAACTGTCAAAGTGATTTAAAGTGTGACCTCTCAATCAATGGACAGTGGCCATTTTATCTTGAAGTGATTTTTCTTTTCTGATTCTCTTTAGTCTTTTGTTCACTAAATGTGCCATCAAAAACAGTACCTTTGAGTTTTCAAATTGGTCTATTTCTTGAATTGTTTTCCCCTTTCAATGGTTAGTTACTGTCAGAGACCTTGGAAAAAGGTACATCTTTGAGTTTATGTCCTCATTTGTGCACTTAATCTTGAATATTTAATAAGACAATTCTTAGAAAGGGAAACAGTTTTCTCTAATCACAGGCTCATTGTCTTATCCTTCTTGTAAATGTGTGCTAGGAAATTTCTGTTGATATTTTTAATTTTAATTTTGCCTTCATAATATAGAAAAACCTAGGGAAAGCATATCTTTTGAATATCAAGAATTCCTCTTATTTCAATAAATCTTGAATATGAATAAGAAGAAGAAAACAAAATTAACATTTATGAGCAACAATGTATTTTTTGACAAATTTTTGCACTGTGTTAAATATTACCTAATTTTATGCTTACCACGACTTTATTCAATTTGGAAAAAATTAAGAAGTAGGTGAATACATGTATTTTATTTTATTTATTTCACTGTAAAACTATAAACCACAGCTTCATGAAATTCTACATATTAAATTATAGGAGGCATTTATTGAAATGCTAAATATAAAAAGAAACATAAATAATTATTTGTCAAAAATATTGTTTAGCCCTGGCTGGTGTAGCTTAGTGACTTGAGCACCAGCCTGTGAACCAAAACATTTCTGTTCAATTCCCAGTCAGGACACATGCTTAGCTTGCAGGCCAGGGCCCTAGTTGGGGGTGCAAGAGGCTAAGGGTATATTTAGAAGAATATGCTAAAATTAGATTTTAAATAATTTACATTTAAATTTTGATTTATGCAAGAGGCTACTACACATTAAAGTTTCTCTCCCTCTCTTTTTACTTCCTTTTCCCTCTCTCTAAAAATAAATAAGCAAAATCTTTTAAAAATAGTTTAAAATATTATTTTTATCATGCCAAGTTCTCTAAATCTTTTACTTATGTGAACACTCCCCAATCTTCTCAAATAGACCAGACTGGTGAGGAACTCTGAACAGAACATCTTATTTTGGCTTGCCGACATAAGATAGATATTCACCCCCAAGCTAACTTGAAAAGTCTTAACTTCCCTACTACTGTTTTTGTTTAGGCCTTCATTATCCATTCTGTCCAATTTCTAAAATGTTTTTGCAAGAATTTCCACTTCCTGGTCACTTTCCACCTAGCTTTGGTTGCCCTTCACCACTGTTTAGGTCATTTTTCTCTATAAATCAAAATTTAAAGGTAAATTATTTAAAATCTAATTTTAGCATATTCTTCTAAATATACCTTTAGCTGCTTAACAAAAAAACCTTGTTCTCTTCCCACAGCCCCTATGAATTATCAAGCATCTCTTTTATAAGTATGTATGACTTCTGAAAATAAAATTAAGAAAGCAATTTCATTCAACATAGGATTGCCTGGTCAACACACATACATGTTTGAGATATCTGTACACTGAAACTTCTGAGGGTGATTGAGTCAGTGTGAGCAGGCAAAGATGGGTAGGGAGAACAGCAGATAGGTGCTTTCAACTGATGCATCCTCGAGTTCCCTGTGGGTCTCTGGAGAGGGAAAGAATCAAGTTGCAGTTTGCATTCCTTGCAGCCTGGAGGACAAAAGAGATACAGTGAACATTCTTGATGGAGTGGTCATCTGCACTGAGGCTAAATGCCCTGTGCCTTGAGTACCCTCCCAGAGCTAGCAGTGAGCCCTAGAAGAAGCTATAGCAGTAGTTGTCACGCTACAGAGTACACTACCTAAAGCCCAAAGAACTGAAAAGTCTACTTTTTTCTGAATGGCAGGTACACATTGTGGCTAATTTCACTGATAGGTGGTGATATAGAAGTAAAGCAGCTGTGATCTGGTAGTTGCCATAATTGGAAGAACAAAGCCACAAGTGTAGCATACAGCCTCTCTAAGAACACTTGGTCCCACATATATTACAACTACTCTGCTGGCAGTGTCTGGCTCAGGGGAGTGGGCTAGGATTTCTCAGGCTAGGAACCCAACTGCCCACCATTTTCCCACACAGGAATAAAGCCCTGAGACCAGGCTACTTGGTCTCTAAAGAGAAACCTGTATTCCTAGGAAATATAGGACATTTTTAGTGCCACATGCTGTAATACAAAAGAAAGACTTCATCTCAATCTACTAACCAAAGAAGTGCCACTCAAAATAATAAAAACAGATATGATTTTATAGATGCCTAGGATGAGGAGGACTCTATCAAATATCACAAATAATCAAGTCGATGAGGCAGCTCAAAAATAAAATTACAAATCTCTAGAAAATGAGCTTAAAAGACATAGAAATATATTATTTAGATGATAGAGAATTTAAGATTGCAGTTCTGAAAAACTCAACAAGATACAAAAAACACAGATTGATAGACAATTTTATAAACTCAGAAATAAAATCAACAAAAAAAAAGAAGCGCTTTACCAAAGACACTGAAAGTTTAATGAAGAACCAATTAGAAACTTTGAAGATAAAGAACTCAGTAAAAGAGATGAAGAATAAACTAGAAAATTTAGGAAATAGAGCTGATCAAGAGAAAAAAATAATGATATCAAAAATAGAAATGTAAAAATAATGCAGCTGGTAAAAAAGAAACACTGAGGGAAAAAAAGAGCTCTAGGAGAACTATCTATTTGACTCCATCAGAAAGCAAAATATAAAAACAATGGGAAGAAGGAAAAGAAATGAATAAGGGAACAGAGAGTTTAAACAAATAGTTGACGGGAATAGAAAGAGATTATTGAATCCAAGAAGCAAATGATACACCTAATTATCTCAGTCTAAAAGGGCCTACTCCAAGGCACATTGTATTAAAACTATCAAAAATTAATGACAAAGAAAGAATTCCCAAATTAGCCTCAGAAAAGAAGATGGTAAACTATTAAGTAAATCCCATCACATTATTAGATTTTTTTCAGCAGAACCTCTACAAACTTGGAGAGCATAGAACTAAATATTCAAATATGACTATAACCAACCAAGAATAACATACAGCAAAGTTTTCTTTTACACAGGAAGGAGAAATAAGGATTTTTTCTGATATACAGAAGTTAAGGGATTATGACCACCAGACATTCATCACAGGAAATAAACACTGAAGGGAGTTATTCTATTTAAATCAAAAGGAAAAAAAAATGATCCAAAATCCTGAGTAAAATGACTAACAGACAGAAACAAGATATTTAACCCTTTTCCAGAAAAGTATATTACACTTAAATATAACATGAAGTTAAAGGAGGTAAAAAAACATTAAAAAGAGAGAGAGAAGAAAAAAGCAATAATGACCACATTTAGAAATGAACTCACTTTGGTAAAGTGCATAAATAAGGATAATTTATGACAACAAAAACATAAAAGGAGTGAGGGTAAATGTTTGAATATGCAAAAGATAATGGAAATACGATGCATTCAGAAGAAAAAGATGTACTGTATATATGAAACTTTTTCTTGTGTAAATCTAATGTTAACCACACACACACTCACACACACACACACACACACACACACACACACACACATAAACCAACAAAAGAATCTAGAACTGAGACACATAACAAAAAAAGAATAGAGGTGAAAAATCATAGAATACCATCAACTAAAACAACAGACATAAGACAAAAGAAAAGACATTATGGAGACACCAAACTACCAGTAAACAGATGATAAAATGGTGATAGAAAATCGTCTTACATCAATAATCACCATAGTATAAATAAACAGAATTCACCAATAAAATGGCAGAGTAAGATATTGTATAAAAATTCAAAACCCACCCATGTGCTGCCTTTAAGAAACAAATCTAAGCTGCAAGAACAAATATGGACTCAATGTTAAAGGATAGAAAATGGACTTCTGGTCAATATGGAGGCATAGGTACACATGCCTTTCCTTGCACAATTACAGCAAAAATTACAACTAAACTATAAAACAAGTATCACCCAGAAATGTCAGAAATTTTAACTGTATGAAAGTCTCAACAACAAGGATTTAAAGAAGCCACATTCATCCAGAAGGGTAACAGGGACAGAGGTGCAGAGACACACAGAGAGGCACAGAAACCCAGAATGGGCAATCCTATATCCATGTGTGGTGGATAAAATCATGGTGGATAAAAATCAGGAGGGATACCTGAGGAGCAAGGATCCCATGGCCTAGGATTCTAGTGCCAGGAAGATAAATACCTGTAACTTCTGGCTGTAAAAACCAGTGGGGGATGGAGAGGTGGAAGAAACCTCAGGGTTCTCTGGAGAGATTTCTCTTCAAGGGTCCACAAAGGAGTTGGGAGTTGCACAGACACATTTTCTCTCAGATTCAGCACCATGGAAATAAGTGGGAGGGTGCCAGTGGCACACACAGAGAGGCTGAGGTGGCTGGCATCAAAGCAAGTGCTGGGAGGTGGCTCCCACCAGGTAGAAGTCAAGGCAGCAGCACTGCATCTGAGCCTGCTGGTGGATCACAGATTGATAGGATTACAACAAAATCAATTCTTCCAGCCCAGCAGTTCCTTAGTCTGGCAGCTGACCGTGGTATGATTGGATTACAATGAAACCTAAAAATGGGGAGAAAAAGAAACATTCCATCACAAAAAGGAAAGGAGAAATCCTCAGAAAGATCACTAAATGAAACAGAGGCAAGAAAACTATCAGATATGGAATTCAAAACAATGATGACAGAAAAGCTCAATGAGCTTAGCTAGCTCAAAGAAAACTACAAACAATTCCAGTGAATCTACAAGGAACTTACTGAGAAATACACCAGCATTAAAAAGGACATAGAAACTATCAGTAAGAGCCAGGAGGAAATGAAGAATATAATTTCTGAATTGAAGAATACAGTAGAAGGAATTAATAGCAGGCTAGAGGAAGCAGAGAATTGGATCAGCGAGCTGGAGGATAACATAGAAAAATATTCCAAGACAGTACAATCGAATGAAAAAAGGCTGAACGAGAATGAAGACGTTTTAAGAGAGCTGCAAGACAACATGAAATGCAATAATATTCATATCATAATGATACCAGAAGGAGAAGAGAAACAAGGAATGGAAAACTTGTTAAAAAAAAGTAATGATAGGAAACTTCCCTAACATGATGAGTGAAAATGTTACTCAAGTTCAGGAAGTACAGAGGGTCCCAATGAGGATCAAGCCAAACAGACCCACTCCAAGGCATGTTATAATTAAAATGGCAAATTTCAAAGATAAAAAGAGAATCCTAAAAGCATCAAGAGAGAAACAGCATATAACTTATAAGGGGGCTCCAGTAAGGTTATCAAATGATTATTCAACAGAAACAATACAAGCCAGAAGAAAATGACAAAAAATATTCCAAGTAATGGGAAACGAATACCTGCAACCAAGAATAAATACTCTACCCAGGTAAGCTCTCATTCAAAATGGAAGGAGAAATAAGGAGGTTTCCAGACAAAAGAAGATTAAAAGGATACATCTCTACCAAACTAACATTGCAAGAAATGCTAAAGGGCCTGCTTGAAAAAATGAAGAAACAGAGAGAGACAGAGAGGAACACCAATACAAAGGGGAAAATGGCAATAAATAATTATCAATCAATAATAACCTTAAATGTAAATGGATTAAATGTGCCAATCAAAAGACATAGGGTAGCTGAAAGGATAAGAAAACATGACCCACATATATGCTGTCTTCAAGAGACCCACCTCAGAACAAAAGATTGACACAGATTGAAAGTGAAGGGATGGAAAAATATGTATCAAGCAAATGGACATGAAAAAGAGGAGTAGCAATTCTTCTTTCAGACAAAATAGATTTTATGATGAAGGCCATAAAAAGAGACAAAGGAGGACATTTCATAATACTTAAGGGAACAATCCATCAAGAAGAAATAACTCTGGTAAACATATATGCACCCAATGTAGGAGCTCCCAAATACATAAAAAATATCTTGGAGGACTTCAAGGAGGATATAGATAGCAACATACTAATAGTAAGGAATTTAATACCCCTATTATCAACAATGGACAGATCATCCAAAAAAAAAACAAAAAACCCAAGTATATTGTGCCATTGAACAACACTATAGAGGAAATGGACCTAACTGATATAGGTAGAACTGCTCACCCCAAAAAAGCAAAATGCACATTCTTTTCAAATGCATATGGGACATTCTCTAAGACAGACCACATGGTAGGTCACAAGACAGCCTACACAAATACAGGAAAATTGAAACCAAACCAAGCATCTTCTCAGATCACAATGGCTTGAAATTAGAAATCAACCTCAAGGGAGAAAACCAAAAACACTCTAACTCATGGAGAAAGAATAACATGCTTTTAAGTAAGGAATGGGTTAACAATGAGATCAAAGATGAAATCAAAAAGTTTCTGGAAACAAATGACAATGAATACACATTAGTCCAAAACCTATGGGACACACAAAGGCAGTCCTCACAGGGAAATTCATAGCAATACAGGCCTACATAAAAAAGATCAGAAAAAGTTTACACAAACAACCTAACCATAAAGCTGCAAGAACTATAGAAACAATAACAAGCAAAGCTCAGAGAAAGTAGAAGGAAGGAAATCATCAAGATCAGAGCAGAATTAAACACTTTAGAGACTCAAACTATAATTCGAAGAATCAATAAATCTAAGAGCTGGCTCTCTGAAAAAATAAACAGAATTGACAAGCCTTTAACCAGACTCATCAAGAAAAAGAGAGAGAGGACCCAAATAAACAGAATCAGAAATGACAGAAAAGAAATCACAACTGATATTTCAGGAATACAAAGCATTGTAAGAAATTACTACAAACAACTATATGACAAGGAATATGACAACCTGGGTAAAATGGACAAATTTCTGGAAATGTATAATCTACCAAAATTGAATCCAGAAGAAGCAGAAAGCCAGAATAGGCCATTAACAACTGGTGAAATTGAAGAGGTAATCAAAAATCTCCCAAAGCACAAAAGCCCCAGACCAGGTGGCTACACAGGTGAATTCTACCAAACATTTAAAAGAGAACTAACTCCTACCCTTTGCAACCTATTACAAAAAAAAAAAAAAAAA
>PVIW01013414.1:0-18903 GCA_004026585.1 Noctilio leporinus
CTCAACACCAGGGAGACAGACAGCCCAATTCAAAAATGGGCAAAGGACCTGAACAGACAACTCACTGAGGAAGATATACAAAGGGCCCAGAGGCATATGAAAGAATGCTCAACATCGCTAGTCATCAGAGAGATGCAAATTAAAACTGCATTAAGATACCACCTCACACCTGTCAGAATGGCAATCATCAGCAAATCAAAAAACAACAAGTGTTGGCGAGGATGTGGGGCAAAGGGAACCCTCATACACCATTGGTGGGAATGCAGGCTGGTGCAGCCACTATGGAAAACAGTATGGGGTTTCCTTAAAAAACTAAAAATGGAACTGCCTTTTGATCCAGCAATTCCACTACTTGGACTATACCCAAAGAATCCTGAAACACCAATTCATAAGAACCTATGCACACCTATGTTCATAGCGGCACTATTCACAATAGCCAGGTGCTGGAAACAGCCTAAGTGCCCATCGGTGGATGATTAGATCAAAAAACTTTGGTACATTTACACAATGGAATTCTATATGGCAGAAAGAAAGAAGGGACTTGTACCTTTTGCAACAACATGGATGGAACTGGAGAGTATTATGCTTAGTGAAATAAGCCAGTCAGTGAAGGACAGGTATCATATGATCTCACTCATTACAGGACAATAATGAGCAAAACTAACAACAAGCAAAACAGAACCAAGTATATGAATACAAGGAATAGGCCTGCAGTGGTCAGGGGGAAAGGGGTTGGGGGGAGGGGGGAGGCAGAGGGAAAGAAGGGGAGCAGCTTAGACAAGAACCTAGTGTAAAGGAACCATGGACATGGACAACAGGTGGGATTGACTTTGGGGGGAATGGGTGGGTGGGGAGGGGGACAGAGAGGAGCAAAAAGGGGATGGATGTAATACAACAACAATAAAATTTAAAAAAAAAAAATCTGTGATCAGCCATTAGGTATACGAAAGAAAAGAGCAATTTCGTTGTAATCCAATCAATTTGTGGGCTGTGATCCAGCAGGCACTTGATGATGTTGAGGTATGCTCCCTTTATTCCCATTTTGCCATGGGTTTTTATTATAAATGGTTTCTGTACTTTATCCAATGCTTTTTCGGCATCTATTGATATGATCATATGGTTTTGGTCTTGCAATTTGTTGATGTGGTGTATTACATTGTTTGATTGATGAATGTTGTACCATCCTTGCATCCCTGGGATAAAACCCACTTCATCATGGTGTATGATCTTTGTAATGTACTTCTGAATCCAATTGCCAATATTTTATTGAGAATATTAGCATCTATGTTCATCAGAGATATTGGCCTATAGTTTTCTTTCTGAGTTTTATCATGAACTGGTTTTAGAATTGGAATAATATTGGCCTCATATAAAGAGGTTGAGAGTCTTCCCTCTTCCTGTACTTTATGGTATAAGTTAAGAAGGCTAGGAGTTAGTTTTTCTTTGCATGTTTGGTAAAGTTCACCTGTGTATCCATATATGAGAAACCTAAAGCCAACATCATACTTAAAGGACAAAAAGTAAAAGCTTTCCCCTAAGATAATTTATGAATCAGCACTGGAACCCTGTTGGCTTCTCCCTTATTTCTCTCTGCAAAGCCACTGCCCCAGCTGTGCCATTACAAGAGGCAACTGATCAATGTTTCTCTCCCTTTCTGTCTTCCTCTCTTCCCAAGGTCGTAAAAGACCTGTACTCTAAAAACTACAGAACACTGAAAAAAGAAATTAAGGAAGATACAAATAAACGGAAGCATATACCATGTTCATGGGTGGGAAGAATTAACATCATTAAAATGTCCATACTACCCAAAGCAATCTATAGATTCAATGCATTCCCAATTAAAACACCAATGACAGACTTTTCAGAAATAAAAGAAATACTTCAAAATTTTATATGGAGCCAAAAATGCCCACAAATAGCCACAGCAATCTTGAGAAAGAAGAACAAGGTAGGAGGAATCACAATACAGGACTTTATGACAAGGCTACTGTCATCAAAACAGTCTGGTACTGGCATAAGAATAGACATATAGATCAATGGAACAGAATAGAGAGCCCAGAAATAAACTCAGGACTCTATGGTCCATTAATATTTGACAAAGAGGGAAGGAACATAAAATGGAGTAAAAACAGTCTCTTCAACAAGTGGTGTTGGGAGAACTGGACAGCAACATGCAAAAAGATAAAACTAGACCACCAACTTACACCATACACCAAAATAAACTCAAGATGGATAAAGGATTTAAACATAAGCAGTGCCACCATAAAGGTCCTGAAGAAAAATATAGGCAGTATACTTTTGGATATCCTACGCAGAAATATGTTTACTGATACTTCACCAAGGGCAAAGGAAATAAAAGAACAAATCAACAAATGGGACTATATGAAATTGAAAAGTTTCTGTTCAGCTAAAGAAAATATCAGCAAAATTCAAAGGGAACCAACTGTATGGGAAAACATAATTGCCAATGATACCTCAGACAAGGGTGCAATCTCCAAAATATATAAAGAACTAATGCAGCTCAACACCCTGGAGACAGATAGCCCAATTAAAAATGGGCAAAAGACCTAAACAGACAACTCACTGAGGAAGACATACAAAGTGCCCAGAGGCATATGAAAGAATGCTCAACATCACTAGCCATCAGAGAGATGCAAATTAAAATCACAATAAGATACCACCTCACACCTTTCAGAATGGCAATCAACAAATCAACAAACAGTAAGTGTTGGTGAGGATGTGGGGCAAAGCGAACCCTGGTGCACTGTTGGTGGGAATGTAGGCTGGTGCAGCCACTATGGAGAACAGTATGGAATTTCCTCAAAAAGCTAAAAATGGAACTGCCTTTCGATCCAGCAAGTCCACTACTAGGACTATACCTGAAGAATCCTGAAACACCAATTCAGAAGAACTTATGTAGCCCTATGTTCATAGCAGCACTATTTACAATAGCCAAGTGGTGGAAACAGCCTAAGTGCCCATCCGTGAATGATTTGATTTGAAAACTTTGGTACATTTACACAGCAGAAAGAAAGAAGGAACTCCTGACTTTGCAACAACATGGATGGAACTAGAAAGTATTATGGTTAGTGAAATAAGCCAATCACTGAAAGACAAACACCATATGATCTCACCTATTACAGGACAATAATGAACAAAACAAACAACAAGCAAAACAGAACCAGATGTATGAATAGAGTGAATAGGCCTTCAGTGGGCAGGGGGAAGAAAGGGGGGTGAGGGGAAGGAGGAGGAAAAGGGAAAGAAGGGGAGCAGTTTAGACAAGAACCAAAAATGGAAGAACCATGGACATGGACAACTTGTGGGATTGACTTTGTGGGGGAATGGGTGGGTGAGGAAAAAGACAGAGGGGAGCATAAAGAGGACGGATGTAATACAACAATAATAAAATGAAATTTAAAAATAAAATAAAGTAAAATAAAAATAAAAAGGCCTTAATCCCACCCTCATGACCTAATCACCTCCCAAAGTTCCCACCTCCTAATACCATCAACCTTGGAGGTTAGAATTTCGCCATGTGAGTTTTAGAGTAATGAGTTTTAGAGTATACCAACACCCAGTCTATAATATTCTGCTTCTGGCCACCCAAAATTCATGCCTTTCTCATAAGCAAAATACATTCATTCTACCCAATAACCCCCAAAGTCTTAACTCATTTCATCATCAACTATAACATCTAAATCCAAAGTCCCACCTAATTTCATCTAAATCTAAATCACCCATGAGTGAGAGTTAAAGTAACTTCCTTTCCAGTCATGAGCCTATGAAACCAAACAAGTTATGTGTTTATAGAAAACACTAGTGATATACGCACCAGATAAGACAGTTCCATTTCAAAAGACAGATACAGGAAAGAAGGAAGGGGTAAATGGATCCCAAGTGAGTCCCAAATCTAACAAGGAAAACAACAATAAACCATAAGGCTCCTAAACACTGTAATTTTCTTTAGCTTGATGCTTTGCCTTTCAGGCCCACAGTAGCGCTCTTTCTCTCTCTCTCTCTCTCTCTCTCCCTCCCTCCCTCCCTTCCCCTCTCTCTCTCTCTCTCTCTCTCTCTCTCTCTCTCTCTCTCTGCCATATCCTTTGAAACCTAGGTGGAGGCAGACATAACCATACACTCTGAACCTGTGGTGGATGGGCAGCCCTGATGATCTCTGAATTAACTGCCAGGTCCCTTGTTCTGAAGAATAGTATTTGTAGATGAATAATCCACAACTTGTAATCCAGAGTCTAAGAAGTCCAACATTTTTCCTTCATTTTGGATCAATTTATTCTTTAGTCCCAATTGGCAATGTGTTTCTGTTTGTATAATTACATCTCTATTCCTAGCCTTTGTTGAGATAGTTGACTAAGTCCTTAACTTATATCCATACTAATCTCTTTATCAAAGGGTTCCTTGGCCACGCCCTTGGTGTCCTTATTTTCTACACTATGGATGGACTGATAATTCTCCAAATCTTCAAGTTTTGCTTCCTTTTTGTTTAGCAATTTCATATTTAAGTAATTTCTCTCTGCTCACATTTTACTATATGCAATCAGAAGGAATTATGCCATACCTTCAACACTTTGCTTAGATCACATCAGCTAGATTCTCAAATTCATCACTTGCAAGCCCTACCTTCCATAAAACATAAAGCCAAGTTCTTTGCCACTTTAATTTCTCCAATTTACAATAGCATATTCTTCATTTCCATGTGAAACCTCATTTGAATGGCATTTATCACCTGCATTTCTACTTACATTTTGTTCAGAGTTATTAGATATTCCCTAAGAAGATTGAGGCTTTATCTACATTCATTTTTATCCAGTCTCTTTCACTTAATATTGTGCTTTTAAGTTTCCTCAATATTCATTTTCATATTTTACTTTTCATATGAATGTGCCACACTCTATTTATCCATTCTACTGCAATGGGTAGTAGAGTGGTTCCAGGCTTGAGATGATGTGAACATTTTTGTCAAAGTGTCCTAATGCATGTATGTTCCTATTTCCCTAGCATATATAACTGAAAGTGGAATTGCTGGGTCATTGGGTGTGGCTGTCTTCAAATTTATTAGATAATACAAGCTTTTCCTAAGTGTCTATCCCATTGTATACCTCTCACCAGCAGTGTATGAGTGTTCCAGGGGCTCCAGATTCTCACAAACACTTGTTTATTTTAGCCATTCTTGTGGGTAAGTAGTGGGTCTCATTGTGGTTTTTATGAGTATTTCTCTCATTGTTAGAAATCAAGCTACATTTCATACATTTATTAGCCATTTGGATGTTTTAGCTTGTAAACCACCTATTAAGTCTTTTACTGAGTTTTGTATTGAGTCACTTGTCTTTTTGTTAATAACTTGTAGGATTTTAAAAATGTATTTGGGGGACGTTCTGATGAAGATGGAGATGTAGCCTCCTTGCACAGCCACAGAAAGAATTACAACTAGATCTCAAAAGAAACAACACCCAGAATTGTCAGAAAATTGAGCTATATGGAAGTCTGACAACCAAGGATTTAAAGAAACAACATTCATCCAGATGCGTAAGATGAGTGGAGTCCCAGAGATGGGTAGAGAGGCACAGAGACTTGGTGTGGTGCAGAGAGGAGGTGATAGTGGCAGAACAGATAGTCCCATATTCACATGTAGTAGGTAAAAATTGAGAGGGATCTTGAAAACAAGCAATCTCAACCACAGGCCAAACAACACAGTCAAGGATTGCAGCACTGGGAAGATAAATCTCCATAACTTCTAGCTGTGAAAACCAGTGGGGGTTTGGGCAGTGGAAGAAACTACTGGATTTCAGGAAACTCCATTTAAAGGTCCCAAATGGTCTTAGAATGTTTGCTAACTCACCTGCTCTGGGATTCAGCTGGAAGGGTGCCAGTCACATAGTAGAAGTGGGTGAAGTGATGGGTAAACCTCCAGAAGCCAGGAAGTGGCATTGTCCCCTCTCTAAACCTCTCCTCACAGAGCTACAAAGCACTGAAGTAGGTTGCCCTGCCCTGGAGATTACCTAAGGCTTCACCCCATTCGATTTATAGGGGACTTTTCTACAATAGGCCAAGCTCCTAAGACAGGGAGTCAGAGCAGCACTACCTAATACACAGAAACAAACATAGGAAGGCTACTAGATTGAAGAGACAAAGAAATATGGCCAAAATTAAAGAACAGAACAAAGTCCTAGAAAAAGAAGTGAACAAAATCCCAGAAAAATAAGTAAATAAAATGGAGATAACCAACCTATCAGATGCAGAGTTCAAAACACTGGTGATCAGGATGCTCAAGGAACTCATTTGGGTATTTCAACAATATAAAGGGAAAGCTGAAGGTTACATTAAGTGAAATGAAGAAAAATCAACAGGGAACCATCAGTGGAAGGGAGGAACCTGGGATTCAAGTCAACAATTTGGACATAAGGAAGAAATAAGCATTCAATCAGAACAGCAAGAAGAAAAAAATAATTTTAAAAAATGAGGATAGTATAAGGACCCTCTGGGACATCTCCAAACATACCAACATCCAAATCATAGGGATGCCAGAAAGAGAAGAGGAAGAGCAAGAAACTGAAAACATATTCAAAAATATAATGAAAGAAAACTTCCTAATTTGGCTAAAGGGTAGACATACAAGTCCAGGAAGCACAAAGAGTCCCAAACAAGTTGGACCCAAAGAGGAACATACCAATACATCATAATTAAAATGCCAAAGATTAAAGATAGAGAGAATCTTAAAAGCAGCAGAGAAAAACAGTTACCTACAAAGGAGTTCCCAAAAGACTATCAGCTGATTTCTCAAAAGAAACTTTGCAGGCAAGAAAGGACTGTCTGGAATTATTCAAAGTGATGAAAAACAAGGACCTATAACCAAGATTACTATATCCAGCAAAGCTATTATGTAAAATGGAAGGGCAGATAAAGTGCTTCTTAGATAAGGTAAAGCTAAAGGAGTTCATCACCAAGTGATTATCACAGGAAATGTTAAAAGGACTTATTTAAGAAAAAGAAAATGATCAAAACCATGAACATTAAAAAGGTAACAAATTCACAACTATCAACAAATGAATCTTAAAAAACTAAGCAAACAAGCAGAACAGAAACAAAATCATAGATGTAGAGATCACTTAGAGGGTTATCAGTGGGGAGAGGGAAGGGGGAGAATGGGAAAATGATGCAGGGATCATAAAGCATATTGGTAGGAACAAAATAGACATAAGGATGTTAAGAATGGTACAGGAAAGAGTGAACCCAAATAATGTAGATGCACAGCCCATGGACATGAACTAAGGGGGAAGAGATTGCTGGAGGGAAGGGGACTACTGGGAAGAGGTGGGCAAAGGGAAAAAATTGGGACAACTGTAATAGCATAACCAATAAAATCTATTAAAAATATATTTGGGATACAAGCCCTTTGTCAGTTTTATGTGTTCCAGATCCCTGTGCTCAAACTAGATGCAAAATATAGAAAAGACAGGCAACAAAATTTGGATCATGATAGTTTATAGGTTGGAAATGATCCAGAGTATTTTTCTTAACACATTGTTGGCAGAACTTTTATATAAAAGCTAATGCATTTGCAAACATGAGTTAACTCATGTAGCAAACTACATCTGTTCATTAACACATTGTTGACAGACAATTTTATAGCAAAAGTTAACACATGTGCAAGCATAAGTTAACTCATTATCAGTCAATAATGTTTGGGCTTGAAAACACAAGTTTGTGTGTGTGTGTGTGTGTGTGTGTGTGTGTGTGTGTTTGTGTGTGTGTGACTAGTCAACAATGTATTAATGCAAGCCCATAAGACCTGCCTCATGTTTACCTGCTTTTCACATTTGAGAGAATTTTAATTTAGGTCCTGGATAAAGGAGATAGCAGTGGAAATAAAAAGGAAGTGATACATTTAAAAGAGAAAGGTAAATTGATGGCCTTTTGTTATGAGTCAGTAGAAGATGAAGTGTGTTGGAGATTGAAAAGTGATTCCAAACTTTCCAGTCCAGAAACTGAGAGGACTCTGGTTTGATGAAAGGGGCTCTTAAAATAACTGGGGAGTGTGTTTTCTACCACTCAATCCTGAAAGTTCAGTTCATGTTCCAGAGAAGTAATCAGAGTAGCCCTGACTGTACACAGATTCACTCAGTCAGGCTTGAAGAGTGACACATCACCCATGGCTTTGGGCTTTTGATAGTTGAAATAGGACTTTGAGCCACATTCAGACCCCTTGGACATTGTTTGTTGGATCTGCTTTGTGGTCTGAGCCCACTGAGTCACAGGACATCTTAAAACACAAAATTTGATAGTAAGCAACTGCCTTTACAATGGTTAAAAAAACAGATTAAAACAACAGCAACAAAAACATAGTGAGCAAAACTAAAGGAAAAACTAAGAAAAAAGAAACAAAACAGCTAAACCTAGGCCAATTCATGGAAAACCATAAAGCATATCTAATAGGTACATTAAATACTTGTAAATACTTGTAAATGCTATTTTTTTCTGTTGGTTCCTCTCAATCTCCAACCCCAGCTGCTATGTGCCAAAGCATTCAGGTCTAATATTATTACTGAAAAACCAAAAGCATATTTAAAGAGACTGAATGTGTATCAAGAGCAGGTAAATCAAGATTCCACAGGTAAATCAAGATTCCACAGGCATCTAAGAGGGAAGCCCTTATTCCAAGCTCAGCTGGGTTGCTCTTTTTGAGTGTAAGCAAATGGGGCCCCTGGGGGAGGTTTGTGGCATCGGGCCTCATTCTTGACACTACAGCTATGCCTGCAAAACAAAAACAAAAAATGAAAAACAGCTTAAGGAAAAGTCTGTGACCAAACAACTATTACTAGAAAATCACCAGAAGTAGTTATGATAAACAGAATAAATTCCACATTACAAATGAGCTCAAATTTGTTACTGCTATAGTTTGAATTCCACAGCCTAAAAAGTGTGACTGTAGCATGGTCCAAGCTGGATGTCAACAGCAGGGAGGCCCTAGCAAAGCCATTTGATATATTTTGGATTGAAATTCAAAGTGTCCCATCAGTGCAGATGGATAAGATGTGAGGGGATAGGAGGAGAGGGAGGAGACCAAGACCCAACAGAGGATCAGCCTTGGTGCTGGTGCTAGTGATGCCACTGCTAGATGTGGAGCAGAGGTGAGATCTGAGATGAAAGCTATAGTCCTATAAGACTGAGGAGCCCATGGATCATCCTGGGGATGAAGCCAGGAAGGAGCTGGGAAGACAGTTCTGGGCTCCAGATAGAGACTGTGGGATTTTCCTCAAGCACCATCTTAATGGTCATTTGCAGGGCTGGCGGGAGGAAGGTAGGGAGAGCTGAAGTTCATGGCTGGCCAGGTTTGGTTGAAGGAGCTTAAGGAATAGCCAGGTGGACATGTCCAGGATACTATTGGATATACAATTCTAGTTCTCAGAAGAGAGTAAGGGCTGATGAGGTTGTGTTAGGAGCCCAAGGAAGTGATGGCACTCTCTTACCCTCAGCCTTTGTCACTGTGGCCACCAGGTTTCTGGTTTAAACAAACTTCTCTGGATCACTAGAGACCTGTGCCTGGCTCTTCAGGTTCCTCCAATGCCCTGGAAAAGTCCTGGGGTCCCCACTATCTGCCCCTAGTGGGTCCCAGGGACCCCTGCCAGTCTGGGCTCTTCCTACCTTAGTACCTATATCCTCAGACTTGTCCTATGGAGATCTTACTTTCTAAAGCCTGTCCTCTGTCCTGTGGCTCCTGCTTCCTGTTGGTTTCCCTTTGAGAGCTCAGTGGGAAGGAGAGGCCTGGACTGCAGGCTGACTCTGCAGCACATTCCTGTCTTGTTGCGGGTGTAGCTGAGCTGCCTTTGTGGTATGGTGGTATGAGATTCTGCCACTAGAGCTGATGCTGGTTACATAAAAAACACTGTGAGTCCCATCATTGGCTTGGACCTGCCTATGGGCCAGCAACCAATATGGCCTGCTCTCCTTTACAGAGAACCAGCACATGGGGAGGCCAGGAAAGCTGCTGGCTTACAAATGGCAGTACTCTCATGCTTAGGGGAGAACAAGGCTCCTGACAGCCTGGGAAGGTAGGAGAAAGGGAGGGAGTCAAGAGGTTTCCTATGGCTTCTCTGGACACCCATTGTAAATGCCCCATCAACCAGCTTTAGGACCAACTCTAGGCCAAAGTAGCTGCTTCTGAGATGCATTCTGTGTTCTTGGGGACCACATGCCCCATGGATTTCACCTGAATGGGTAACCAGAATTATCAGAGCAGGCCATGAGAAAGGCCATCAGAGCAGGCCATCAGAGCAGGCAGGAGAAAATCTCATGGCAGCCCCTGCATTACATCTGTTATTTCTGATGGTATTTGATGTCATTTGCTGGGTCTGCTGAAGGGTATAGGAGCCTGAGGAGGCCCTTCTCAGAGTCCTGGCCAAGGATACAGGGACCCCAGGTAGGACCTAACTTGTATGTGACCTTGGGTACAGCCCTGACCCCTGTGGATCCAGTCTGTCAGCAGCTTGGGCCTAGAGTCTGGCTGACCTAAAGACAACAGCCTGTCCTGGCCACAGGCTCCCAGGGACTGATCAGCTCAGGGCTCAGGTGCAATAAGGCTGTCTGCTGCACAAGGATGGGAGACCATGCCAGCCTTGGGCCTCTCTGTTTCTACCCTTTCAATTCCATCACAACTCAAGGAACAAGGTGCTCTCCCACTACCAGGGTGATAAAGAGATCTGTCTCCAGCTTTTCCTCCCTCCTTCCTAGGACAACAACAAGTGTGGGCTCCATGGGAAAAGGGCTGGTCTGTGAGCAATGTCTTTTGCTTGGGTGGTGGCTGCTTATTTTCTGTCTCTTTATCATGTTATTTTTAGCCCAGTTTGCCAGCTCTCTTCTGGCCTTGGCAGAACAAGGGCATACCCAGGGAAACTGATATACACATTAACAAGGTGGCCAGCCCAACAGGTCCACCAAGTATCTGGGATGCCAGTGCGGAAATTGTTTGCTTGGCTCCATCTATTTATTAGCATGCTTAGAAAGCGCTATTTATATTTTAACCCATCAGGGACAGCCGCAAATCTCTGGATAAGGAGTTCATGTGTTTTCAGCATTGAAAGTAAGAAATGATCAGTAGTTACATACCTCTCCAAGACTGCCAGGGGTGGAAGGCTGGGGAGTGAGGGACAGCCCTGAGAGGCCTAGAGAGTAGTTATGGGGCAGCTTGCAAGGTCTGTGTTCTCTCCTGTTAATTGAGCTATTGGTAGTGAAGATCAAGATAAGCAACAAATAAACAAACAAACAAAAACCAGAAAAACCTGTGAAAATGTGGCTGGGCAATCACAAAAGCATTCACAGCTGGAGACAGGGGCCACCTCTTCACCCCTACCCTAGCAGCTATAGAATGTGCTGGGAACCGTGTGGGAAGTGAAGTTGTTATTGGAGAAACCCTGGTTCTTTCCACCAAGTCATTAAACAATTACAGATTGGTGAGCCTTAGCATGCATGCAAAATTTATTAATGAATGGGAGAGCAAAAACAAGGGAGGCCAAAGGCCAGGGTGGCAAGCTTGCTCTAGTGTGGTCATAGGCTAAGGGCCAGGGGCCCAGGGACCCTAGGGCCAAGGACATCAGAAGTGAAAGTCCATAGGGCATCTTCCACTAGGCCCTATGGGCCTTTAGGACTTTGTTATGTAAACAGAGTTTCAAAGGCTTTCCTTCCCAGGTAGTGGAAAAGACACATAAAATTCCAAGGACTTTCCTCTTCCTGTGCTAACATAGTGTTTCTTGTGATATTGAAACACCTGGCAATAATATTAGACCAGGCCCAGGACTGCTGGATTAGCAGGTGAGGCATGTCTTCCTCTGCTTCTAGCCTCCTGTAACAAAGTGGCCAGGCTGCAGCCAGAGCCAGGCCTAAGGTTCCTTCCCTCTATGCAGGAAGGTGGCATTTCCAGGCCTAGAAGCCCACTCTCTCCTTGGCCCCAGCCCCTGGAAGCATTCTTGGAGAGTAGGCTGCCCTAGTCCAGTTCCCTCTGTATAGTTGCTAGAGCAAGGCCCACTTTATCTCTGGGCCTCAGAGGACCCTGTGAAGTTGGTGCAGGAAGAAGGGGTGGATGAACCTCTCTTTGAGGGAGGGCCTTTCCAGCTCAAATCCACCCAGATTTTGCCACTGCCTTCCCAGTGGGGCTGACAGATAGGAGTGAGGCTACCAAAGGGGTCAGGCTGGTGGTGGGAAGCAGAGGTTGGAGAAGGGATGGCAGGCACCTGCCTCAAGCCCAGCTCAGACTTACGGGTATTGTCAAGGGCCTAAAACTAGTTCGCTTGTTTTTAAACAAACTAGAAATTTCCAAATATTTAGCTCTTTCCACTGTAAGCTATTTCCATCTTAGATGCCCTTGAATTTAGTCTGCTATAATGGCAGTGTTTGGGGATGCTTATCAATAAACATGTTTAAAATTTGCAGTAGCCTGCTTGTGGTTTTAAGAGCACAGGCTGCCATCTCTGCAGCTTACTAATGGGAGACAGTTTAAGGACATATGTAGACATAACTGAATTCTTCATGGAGAAAGACTAGCTTGCAAACATAACAAGAAAAGCAACCCAAACCTGCTCCCCCTCCCAGGAGGCTCTTTGCCTAGCTAATGGGACTCAGCAATATTCATTTCAATTCCTGGAGGGAGGTTTTGGGAGAGTCTGACAATTTTAATGGTCTTGCATGCTCAGCCTGCTCCATCTAGACTGATGGTTCTGGCTGGGAGGGAAGAAAGCCCTGCACTACCCCACCCAGGCCCATCCTGTCCTGACATTTGATTAAAGCTCAGGTTTGATGTAATTAAAATCTCTAGCCCATAGTTTATGGCTAAATATTCACACATCACAATCTAATGACAAACATTTGCATTTGATAGCTCTAATTTATGTATAGAACCAGTCTATTGTTCATGTTCAATAATAAAAAATAATTATTTTTAAATAGCTTCATTTCAGAATATCGAAGTCTGCTGAGTATTGTACAGGGTGTGCATGACAAAGTGGCAATAACTTTGCATCTCCTTATTTCACATGGTTCTTCTTATTTTTGAAAAACTATGTTTCCAAGGTTATGATTGAACATCATTATTTCAGATGTAAAGTATTAAGTTCTGAGAGCAACAATCATGTTGAAAGAATACGATGTTAGAGCAACCATAATTTCTAGACTGTTTGCAGGGTAAACTGCTAAGGAAATTGTGGACTTCAATAACATCATGAAGATGGTGTGTGATGCTGATCCCGATGCTGCCACACCAACAAGGAAAACTCATAAGGTACACAAGGATCACACAAGTCCAGATAGTGTACACAGAATCCAAGAGATCATCAATAAAGATCCAGGATGTTTATCTTGATATTTTGAGAGAAGTAGTTGTACCGTGGATGAAGCAAGTTGCAAATGGAAGTCATTTTATCTTCCAAAAAGATGGTGCACCAATACATAATGCCAAAAGTGTGCAAGAATTTCTCAGTTTCAATGTTTCTGAATTCTGGTCAAAGGAAATCTGCCCACCTAGTTCACCAGATGCAAATCCTTTAGACTATTATTATGCATGGAACATTTGTGAGAGAGAAGTTAATAAACAACCTCATTCCAATAAAGAGGCTGTTAAGCTAAGATTGAAAACATTATGGTGTCCATGGATAAAGAAAGGTTAACTAAAGCATGTTTATGATTCCCAAGTCGAATTGAGTCTATTATTGCAGCAAATAGAGACTTTTTTAACAATTAAAAAAATAATGTCTGGAAACTCTGGAGCAGTAGTAGGACCACTTCAGATCCCTGAACTCTGATAATCCCTGATCTTTGGGAACTTCAAACTGCTAAGAAGTACAAAGGGAAGTTTAGTCAAGGAACTAGCATGGATGACCCATGGACATGAACAACATGTGGGATTGATTGTGGGGGTGGGATAAGGAGAGTGGGGAACGGGAGAGCAGAGGGGGGAAATGAGATGAATGTAACATAACAACAATAAAAAATAAATTAAAAATAAAGAAAGAAAAAGAAAGAAAGAAAGAAAGAAGCAGGAAAAAATGTTTTAGCTGCTGCAAGCTCAATACCACAGCCTGAAGATCGAATGTGACAAACTGGCCAGCAAGAAGAAAGAGATTCAAAGCCATTATGTGATATACTACAGATGCCCTATGGCTTGAACACTGAGATGCACAAGGAGGCTGAAATTGTGAAGAGACTGAATGGGAGCTGTGCTCAGGACCTCCTCTACCTTTCAGCAAGTCCTAGGAGCTATCAAGAGAGCTAAGCAGGTCATGGCTCTGGAGCTGAACTCCATCATTCAATAGCAGTTTCAAGCCCAGCTGCAGGCTCTGGTCCTACCCCTGATTGACCCCACGCTTGAGGCTGCAGTAGCCTTCACTGCCAGCAGTCTGCACAGGCACCCTCCTTCTCTCACTGTTTGTGCTGGGTTCCCAGGTCTACCTCCCCAAGGAAAAACAAACAGGCACTCCAATGACATCCACCAGGAGGATGATGGTGAGAAGTCAGATTAGCAGGTGACCAGGGTGGGGAGGGTGGGGGGACAGAGAGGAGATAAGACACACAGAGAGAGGAATATTCATCATAAGACAGTATGGCTCCAGACTGGCTAAACTCCCGGTAGTATTTATGGTAGCTTCTGGCACCTTAGCCCTGCTTGTATGCCACCTCCTAGCTTTTCTCTAGCTCCTGGCCTTCCTCCTCGTCTCCCCTGCAGCCTGAATGGGCAAAAGTTGTTTATGTACCACAGATAAGGCAAACTGAGGCCTAGAGATGAAAATGGGAGGCCAGATCAGAAGAGAGGAAAACCTCAAGGAGTCTAATACTTCTCCGTTTTGCACATGTATAACTCACATGGCCTTCTGGGCCACTTCAGGGCACACCCCATCTTCCTCACCTTGACACTGCATGCAAACACAATCCTAGTTGCCTCTTTCTGCCTTGGGCACCCCTTTCTTCATCTCCTACTCATTCACCTATGCTAGTTCCTGATGCTCATGCCCACCTGGTCTCCTCTACTGGCCCAGCAGGGGTGAACAGATTGGGGGTGGGCAACCCAAGATTCTCTTTCTCTCTTTCCCAAATAAAGATGAGGGTACTCAAGTTGTCTTGTTCTTTGTATTTTTTCCTTTTTCCAGTATACTAGCTTATCTTTTAAGAAAGAGGATTTTTTTTTAAAGATGGAAAAGTGTTTTATTTTAAAGCAACACCCATACCTTTTAGACTGTCAGCTTTTGTTGTATTCAGTTTAAACTCTACAGAAATGAGAATGCTATATCAAGAGTGGGCTTAACTGTCTTTAAAATAAAGATATAAGAAGGTATTTTCTTAAAAAGCATTGGGAAGCACACAGTTTCCACTAGTCAGTCTTCATAGAGGTTGTTGCTACTACTTGACCAGTCCCTCTTGCCACACAGCTGTTGTGGTATGAACAATCTATATGTCACCTGAGTTTTTGTGCATTAGATACTGGAATGTGCATTGCCTCTGAGTTGGTTATTTCTCTATTTCAGCCACACCCCAGCAAAAAGAAAAAGGAAAAACAAAGTAAAAAAGAGAAAGAGAAGGAAAATGTTCCTCCATTCAGCCACAATAGGTATTTTCCCAAAGGCCAGTCTGGCTCCACCCTTGTTGACAAGCCTTTGATGACATGCCTGGGGTCTGTGATATGCTACTGAACTGCTTGGTATAGCACTTAAGGTCAGGTAGACCCAACCTACCTCTGTAGCTCTCTTCTCCCTATCCCCCACCCATCCTCACACACATCTGTATCCCAGCCTGGTCCCTTTCTCACAGAATACCCTACCCTCTTCTACCCTCAGGCTTCTTTCACTTCTTCTTTTCCTAGGATAAATTTCTACATCTGTGCACCTTCTTTTCATCTTTCCAGCCTTAGCTCAAATCCTACCACTTCCTAGTAGCCTTCTTAGCCTGGCAAAGCTGAAAATGACACCTTCCCTCTGCTTTTGTTTCTTCTTTAGGGTCCAAATCAAGATCATGGTTGGCCTTGTGACAAACTCACTTAACTAGGGGCCTCTTTTTCCCTCTAGGGAATGGAGTTGAATTTGTCCTGGTATCCCTGACACCTTGCACATGGTAAGAAATACCATGCATGTTTGTTGAATGGAATTGAAGTCATGTATACTTATTGTTGCTTCATTCCTTGCTTAGTGGGCAAGAACCCATTCCAAAAGGGAGGAAAAGGGAAGGAAAACCAGCTGAGAGGGAAGAGTCCAGAGACACCCAGTATAGCAGATGGCATTTAGAGATTCTGACTCCTGCCCTGGCCTCTCCTGCTGTCCCTTTCCTGCAGGGTATCCCTGGTTCAGTGTCTTTCAGGCATCTCCCTTGTCTAATCTTTGAAAGCCTGCAGCTGTATAGCTATAGGGACTTGGGGTTCATTCTGTCAACACCTGAGGTAAGTGCAGATACTGTTCAGACTGCCTCAGCCTTTGCAGATGTTCCCCTATGTCTCCTTCCTGCTTCTTCCTTGCTTCTTCCTTCCTTTAGCCAAGGCCAGACCTGTTTCTTTCTGCTCCTCAGGCTGTTTGGAGTGTGAGCTTCACTCCCAAGTCCACAGCTAGCTAGACATCATACCCAAACCCTAACCAAACAATAACCAGGGAATCTGTTCCTAGATCTTTCATGATTGTCAGGATGCATGAGACCCCCACAAACACCAAACCACACCATTCTCATCCTACTTAGAGGCAGAGACCTGCTGTCTTTGTCCATGGATTTTTCTCACTCCCTCAGACTCTTCACACTTGCTTTCTGCCTGTCATTATGTGTGTGTGTGTGTGGGGGGGGGGGATGATGACAAAGCATGAACTCTGACATCAGACTGGAGAGCCCTGTCTGAGCTGTGTCTTTTATAAGATTGTGACCTGCTCTGAGCCTGAGTTTCCAATGAGCTTATTCATGGACTTATTCAGTAAAAAGAAAAGAAAAATATTTTTTTACTGTTTTTGTAACATAATTATTTCACTTTTTTCCCCATTGCTCTACCTTGCCCCACTCACCTAGATCCCTCTACCCTGGTACTCCACTTCATTGTTCATGTCCATGGGTTTTTCACATTAGCTCCTCCACTAAGCCCTTACCCTACTTCCCCTCCCTCCTCCATCATCACCATCATTCTGCTCCTCCTCCTCCCCCCACCCCCATGTCTGTGGTTTCATTCTGCTCATCTATGAGTCCCCTGTATTAAGTGAGATCATATGGTATTTGTCTTTTGCTGCCTGGCTTATTTCACTAAGCATGATATTCCCTAGTTCCATCCATGCTATCCCAGATGGTAGCTCCTTTTTTCTCGCTGCTACATTGTACTTCATTGTGTAAATGTACCACAGTTTTTTGAACCATTCATCTACTGATGGGCATTTAGGCTGCTTGCAACAATTGGCTATTGCAAGTAGCACTGCTATGAACATAGGAGTGTATAGGTTCTTCTGAATTGGTGTTTCAGGATTCTTTTGGGTATAATCCTAGCAGTGGAATTGCTGGGTTATAAGGCAATTCTGGTTTCAGTTATGTAAGGAAATTCCACACTGTTTTCCACAATGGCTACATCAGCCTGCATTCCCACCAACAATGTACAAGGGTTCCTGTTTCTCCACATTGTCAAAGCACTTGTTTGTTGATTTGTTGATGATGGCCATTCTGACAGGTGTGAGGTGGTTTCTCGTGTTTTTAATTTGTGTCTCTCTGATGGCTAAGTGATGCTGAGCATTCTTTCATATGCCTATCGGCCCTTTGTATGTCTTCCTCAGAGAAGTGTCTGTTCAGGTCCTTTGGCCATTTTTAAATTGGGTTGTCTGTCTCTTTGGTGTTGGGTTGTATAAGTTCTTTATATATTTTGTAGATCAAATGCTTATCTGAGGTGCCTATGGCAAATATGTTTTCCCACATGGTTGGTTCCCTTTTCATTCTGCTGATGTTTTCTTTAGCTGGGCAGTTTTTCAGTTTGATGTAGTCCCATTTGTGTATTTGTTCCTTTACTTCCCTTGCCCTGGGAGAGATATCAGTGAAAATATTGCTGCAAGGGATATCTGCCATTTTTCTGCCTATGTGTTCCTTTAGGACTTTTAAGATGGCACAGCTTATGTTTAAGTCTTTATCCATCTTGAGTTTATTCTGGTGTGTGGTGTAAGTTAGCAATCTAGTTTCATTTTTTTCCATGTTCCTGTCCAATTCTCCCAACACCACTTGTTGAAGAAGCTATTTGCACTCCATTTTGTGGTACTTCTTCCTTTGTTGAATGTTAGTTGCCCGTAGAGTCCTGGATTTATTTCTGGCCTCTCTATTCTGTTCTATTAATCTGTGTGTCTTTTATTGTGCCAACACTAGACTGTTTTGATTACAATGGCTTTTTAATATAGTTTTTATATCTGATACTGTGATTCCTCCTACTTTGTTCTTCTTTCTCAAGATTGCTGTAACTATTTGGGGTCACTTTTGACTCCCTATAATTTTTTTAAGTATTTGTTCTAAGTCTGTGAAATATGATGTTGGTATTTTAATAGGGATTGCATTGAATCTAGAGATGGCTTTGGGTAGTATGAACACTTTTATGGTGTTAATTCTTCCCATCCATAAACATGGCATATGGTTTCATTTATTTGTATTGTCCTTCATTTCTTTCTTCAGTGTTCTGTAGTTTTCCAATTACAGGTCTTTTACCTCCTTGGTTAAGTTTATTCCTAGGTACTTTATTTTCTTGTTGCTATAGTAAATGGGATTTGTTTTCTTGTTTCTTTCTATGATGATTCATTGTTGGTGTATAAAAATGCCTTTGATTTCTGCATATTGACTTTGTATCTAGCTCTAGCTATTGTTCTAAATTCACTTATTAGTTTGAGTAATTTTTTATGAAGTCTGTAGGGTTTTCTATGT